>JAPCYS010003767.1:0-168607 GCA_028641055.1 Alopecurus myosuroides
TTGCTTTTTTAGCGAGCTCGTGGTCAACAGTGAACTGACCAAAATCCGTGCCCTCGGTACGAATCCGTATAGGACTATTTTCGGCGCGCAGAGAAAACGAGTAGAATCTATGCGGGAAGAAAAATTGCAAATAAACTAAGAAAAGCTATTTCAGCGGAATATGAAAAACTAAAAGTGGGAAAATAAAAATGTTCCGGAATGAATTTGGGGATTTTGACCATCAAAAACTGCCGTAAACAGACGAAGTGGGTTTAGGCTGATGCACTTTTTACTCCGAGCGTTTTGAGTACTCGTGCGTAAAAAACGGAGTTCATATGCAAAAGTTATGGCCGATCAATGTTGCTTTACCAAAACCGCCAAAAACTGCCTAAATTGTCTAGAACGCATGCTATCCCGCGGCAGGAAAACATGCAGAAATTGTGCCGTTGATCTAGGAAAACAACGTTTTTATGTGTCCTCGCGGCAGAACAAGAGCACGGTAGAGAACTAGCCCTTTTTTGCCAGGCAGAAGTGGCGCGCACGTTGCTTTGTAGCGAGCTCGTGGTCACGGCAGCGAAACTGACCAAATTCCGTGCCCTCGGTAGGAATCCGTATAGGACTATTTTCGGCGCGACAGAGAAAACGAGTAGAATCTGTGCCGGGAAGAAAAATTGCAAAATAAACTAGAGAAAAACTCTTTCAGCCGAATATGAAAACTAAAAATGGGACAATAAATTGTCCCCGAACAAATTTGGGGATTTTTACCGTCGAAAAATGTCGTAAAGAGACGAAGTAGGTTTCGGCTGGATGCACTTTTTACTCCCAAGCATTTTGAGTGCTCGTCTGTAAAAAACGGAGTTCATACGCACAAGTTATGGCCGATCAAAGTTGCTTTACCAAAACCGCCAAAAACTGCCGAAATTGACCAGAACACGAGCTATTCCGCGGCAGGAAAAAGGGCAGAAATTGTGTCATCGTGGTAGGAAAACAGCGTTTTTATGTGTCCTCGCGGCAGAACAAGAGCACGACAGAGAATTAGCCCTTTTTTGCCGGGCAGAAGTGGCGCACATGTTGCTTTCTAGCCAGCTCGTGGGCGCGGCAGCGAAACTGACCAAAATACCTGCCCTCGGTAGGAATCCGTATAGGACTATGTTCGGCGCGGCAGAGAAAACGAGTAAAATCTGTGCCGGGAAGAAAAATTGCAAAATAAACTAGAGAAAAGCTATTTCAGCCGAATATGAAAAACTAAAAGTGGGAAAATGAAAATGTTCCCGAACAAATTTGGGGATTTTGACCATCAAAAACTGCCGCAAACAGGCGAAGTGGGTTTAGGCTGGATGCACTTTTTACTCCCGAGCGTTTTGAGTACTCGTGCGTCAAAAACGGCGTTCATATGCAAAAGTTATGGCCGATCAAAGTGGCTTTACCAAAACCGCCAAAAACTGCCGAAATTGTGCCGTCGCTGTAGGAAAACAACGTTTTTATGTGTCCTCGTGGCAGAAAAAGAGCACGGCAGAGAATTAGCCCTTTTTTCCGGGCAGAAGTGGCGCGCACGTTGCTTTGTAGCGAGCTCGTGGTCACGGCAGTGAAACTGACAAAAATCCGTGCCCTCGGTAGGAATCCGTATAGGACTATTTTCGGCGTGGCTGAGAAAACGAGTAGAATCTATGCCGGGAAGAAAAATTGCAAAATAAACTAGAGAAAAGCTATTTCAGCGGAATGTGAAAAACTAAAAGTGGGAAAATAAAAATGTTCCCGAACAAATTTGGGGATTTTGACCATCAAAAACTGCCGTAAACAGACGAAGTGGGTTTAGGCTGGATGCACTTTTTACTCCCGAGCGTTTTGAGTACTCATGCGCCAAAAACGGAGTTCATATGCAAAAGTTATGGCCGATCAAAGTTGCTTTACCAAAACCGCCAAAAACTGCCGAAATTGACTAGAACCCGTGCTATCCCGCGGCAGGAAAACAGGCAGAAATTGTGCCGTCGCTGTAGGAAAACATGGTATTTATGTGTCCTCGCGGCAGAACAAGAGCACTGCAGAGAATTAGCCCCTTTTTGTCGGGCAGAAGTGGCGCGCACGTTGCTCTGTAGTGATAAGGGGTGGCCCAATCTTCTCAGTGAACTCACAGATAACTTCTGAATTGATAACTAGTGCGCCACTAAGAACTCTCCGGCTGATCCCTGATGCCAATGCAAAAGATAGCAACCCAATGGATATTCTTAACTCCACACTCTTGCACAAGTAATCCACCGACTACAAGTGGTACTGTACCGTCTTATTCCCAGTGGAACAGCAGGTATCACGTAAGGTTTGCAGATGAACTTCCAGATGAAAGGCTAACAAGCAGTTTCAACTAGAGGTTATGGGGTTTGTTTGATTCAATCGTAGTCTACTTGATCCACTCGCAGGTGGCCAACATATATAGGTGGAGGGGGTGCGGCCACAAGGCATCCTTGCGCAAGCAATCCCCTCCCTACTAGGACTAGGACCTACTAGACTAGGACTTCACAAATATGGATACAAACCGATTCCCACACAAGGAATTCGGCCACTTTGGTTTATGGAAACCAAACCTAACTATTATGGCGCATTGATCTTCTATGTGGCGCCCTCCTCTTGCTTGTATCATCCATGAGTGCATTTCACCTTGTGGAGGCACTCATCCCCATGTCTTGGATAAATAACAATTGTTTATTGGAATAACAATTGTTATGAATTGTTTTCACCTCTTGCTTGATTGTTTTCAACAATGTGATCTTGTTTTCCACCTCTTGAATATTTGTTTTCACCATGATCTTGTTGTCTTGTATCAACTCATCACTCATGCTTGTGAGAACATAACCTTAGGTCCATCCTTATCATCCTCCATTTCTTCAAGACAAGACGTCCTCGGCTTGTTATTATCTGAAAGTGGAATAAACAAAAAGAACAAAGTGTATGCACCATATATGTATATTAATGGTACTCATTAGTTGTTAGCAAAACACAATATAGTGTATATATCATATGATCACGAAATTTGTATGAAAACAACACATAAAAGTCATATTCTTTCATCTCATAGCAATCAAATTGCAAATATAAGTGTAGTTTGATTTAATAGTACATGTATCCAACCAATAGTGTGGTGAAATAAACATAGGTATATATCTCATCTCTATAATTATCTATCCTAGAGAACACATTATGTAATTCGGCCACTTTATCATAAGTAACACATATGTGATGTATCATGAAAATTTATCCACATTATAATCACCAATCAAGTAAATTTTGAAACTATTATCATATGTGCTAGAATCATCATAACCAAATTTATCCATAGCACATTGCATATTAATTGGTTCTTTTAACATGTCATAGTATATATCACTAGAAGGTATCATAGCAAGTACTTCTTTATGTGTAATAAAAACCACATTTTGAAATTTCGAATTTATAAGTTTATATGGTTGAAAATTATCACATAATTCACTACTTGTAGTTACTAAACCGAAATCCATACCCTTATCAATACTAACCTCCTCATGTGTAGTAGGTATGATCTCCTCAATATCTTGTGAATTTGAAGGTTGTGTCTCCCTTTCTTCAAAAATAACCTTCATATCACAAGCAAAAATACTTGTATTCGTGGCATATTCCTCCAAATTGTGTGATGATTGTGATGTTTCTTTGTGCTCCCTTTCTTCAATAGCAACCTGTGCACAAGAAACAACACTAGGAAAAATTATGGCATAGTTTAAAAGGCTCTTTCACTCGAATTGATTTTGCTCTCATTCCCCCTGGCTTGAATTTTTGGTGTTCCCTCCTCCCTCTCTCTTTCTTTTTCCACTCTCATATCAATTTTGGATTGGGACTCTTGTATTATTTGTTGTGGAGTCATGGGCCTCAAAACAATAGTCTTCCCATGATGATATAGCTCATAAGTTTTGCTCTTCCTTCATGCTTCACACTTCTATCAAATTGCCAAGGTCTTCCAATAAAAGATGGCAAACTGTCATGGCACCACATCAAACTCAATAACATCCTTGTAAGGTCCAATTTGGAACTCCACTCTCACCATAAAAGAAACCTTCATTTGTCCCGTGCTACTCAACCATTGGATATGATAAGGAGAAGGGTGTGGCATATATTTCAAATTGAGTTTTGCACATAGATCTTTACTAGCCAAATTTCTGCAACTCCCTCCATCAATAATAACTTTGCAAGCCATGTTGGGACCAATAGCCTTTGTTTGAAATAGAGTGCACCTTGATTTTCAGGACTAGGCACCACACTCAATGAATTTTGTGTGCAAATAATAGATGGCAAAGTAGTAGCATAAGCATCCAAAGGAGTATTACTCAAATAACCATCATCATCATCAAGATCATTGGGATCAACATCATCACCTGTTTCATACTCATTGTTCTCATTAATCACCATCACTTTTGTATTTGGACAATCCCTCTTGAAGTGACCCTTGCCTCCACATGTGTGACATGTAATATCTCTATTTCTTGTAGTAGGAGCACTAGAACCCGAGGCACTTGCTGTTGGTAGTGATGATTTCTTTGTATTAGACACACTAGGCTCGGTTTTGGATGATGGATCACCTCGAAAACTTGAAGATGGAAGTGGTGGAGGTGGTGTACTAGGAGTAGTAGATGATCTCATTGGGAATCTACTCCATGTTTTTGCTGAATTTTGTGCTTCCTCCAATAGATGTGATTCGGCCTCTCTAGCATGATGTAAGAGATCATGCATATTAGTGTATTGATAATGCCTCACAATGCCCTTGATTCTATAATGTAATCCTGAAAGAAATCTTTGCATTGTTTGCTCCTCTTGTTCTTCCACACGGCCTCTTTGCATGATCATCTCCATCTCTTGATAATAAGCATCAACTGTCTTGGTACCTTGCTTCAATTGTTGTAGCTTGTCAAATTGTTGCCTTATGTAATTGGGAGGTACAAATCTTTCCCTCATGAGCCTCTTCATGGTGTTCCAAGTAGCAATGGGTAACTCACCATCATTATGTCTCTTTCTCACTAAATTGTCCCACCATCTAAGAGCATATCCATCAAACTCAGAAGATGCCAACTTGATCTTTCTATCCTCATTATAAATCATGCAATCTCCATAGCTTCTCAATTTTCAACTCCCATAGCAAAAATTCTTCCACATCCATAGTATCAAAGCTGAAAGATGGAATAGAAAATTTTGGTTTACCCAATATATCCTCTCTATTGTCATTAGCATTGGGCAAAGGAACACGCCTAGCACGGCCTAGAAAACCTCCTCTTCCTCTTTCTCCTCTAGCTCCACGGCCAAAATTAAGCTCTTCTCCATTATTGGCATCACTATGGACACTAGCATTGTCATCATCAATAGGTGGCAACCGAGCTTGAAGCAAAGTTTGAAGATCATTCATACTGTTGTTGATAGCATCAATAGCATCTTGCATTGTTCTCAATTGAGCACTATTGGTTTCGGCCAATTTATTGGTGCTCTCCACATTCTTCTTTGTGGCATCAACTAACTCATAAACAGGATCAACAGCTTCATTCACATATTTCTTGTAATGTTCCTCATTGTCATCCAATTTCTTTGTCAACACATCCCTTAATGCCTCATACTCCCTCCAATTCACTCCCTCGGATTGATCCTTCTTTTGCTGCACAAGATCACTACTAGAAAGATCCATTAGAGGTTAGTGAAAATAAAACAAGTATAGGTTGTGGTGCCTCTCACAACTCACTCAAGAATCTAGCAAAACAATAGGATATCTTACCACTCCAAAGTGAATAGAGATACTTACCACAAGTAGAGGCAATTAAAGTGCTTTGGTGTGAAGAAAAGAATACCCAGGTTTTTAACTCTCACAAAGGCAAACAAGGTTATTTAGTGGGGCTTGGTATGGATACCTAACAATCACCAAAGTAACAATCCTATTTGCTGTCTTAGTGAAGATATAAAATACCCAAGGAAACTCACACTATGGAGACAAATGTGGCAAAGCAATATGTGGATGGAAATTTGCAATGCACTAGAAAGTCACTAGCTAGGCTCTTAATTGACAGGCACAAGATTGCTCAATGAAAAACCAAGTGTCACAATGGCAAGCTCAACTAGTAAACAATAGCAATGATATGGCCTTTTTGCACTTTCTCTTTTCTGTTTTCTCTTTTTTTTATACTTTTTGCTTTTTCTATTTTTATTTTTTTTTGAATTTTTCAATGGCCTTACACTAAGCTAGGAGCAACAATTAACCAAACACAAGTGAACACAATGGTGGTGATGAAATATGAGCAACCTGTCAGAGCACAAAATAGCTATACTTGTGGGCAAGTTCCTATTTGAATGCTGTAGAAAGGCTGTGGCTAAGGTTCACAAGGTATGGAGGTGATGATCCTAGTGATGAAAAACAGGAAATAAAAGAGATCACAAAAGAATCTAGGTGGAATTATGACTTTGGAGCACTCACGGCAGCACTTAACCGTCACGGCAGCAAAACAGACTGATTTAAGCTCACGGCAGCACACACGGCAGAGAAAACGATCAAAAACCGTACCGCGGCAGAGAAACGCACACTTTTCGTACCGCGGCAGAGCGCGCGCGCGCGAAACGGCGATTTGGTAAGCGCGCTGCGGGAAAATTTGGGTGTGCGGGTGTTACGTGGGCGCGGCAGCGGCGGCAGAGTTTTTGTGCCGTGGGGTGAGGGATTGCGGGTGGGTTTTGGTAAGGGCGCTGCGGGGGAAATTGGTGGTTTTGTAACCGCGCGATGGGGTGCGAATCCGAGAGCGAGTAGGGCTTGGCAGCGGGGTTGGGGATTTGCGGTGGTGAAAAGGAATCCGAGTCCAACTAGGGGTGGTAGGCGGCAGCGTTTTTGGTAGGTTTTGTGCCACGGCAGGGATTCTAGAGGGAGTCGGATTGGTGGTGTATAGGGTGATATGGAGCGGATTTTTTTTTTGTTGTTTTTTTATAGGATCTCGGCTAGATGAACAAGAACCCTAAACCTAGCCGAAAAAATAGAAAACTAAAAACGAGAAAAAGCAACACAAATCTAACACAAAGACAGCACTAGTAATTGAAAACTAAGATGATATCTAGGCTATGGCAAGAACTAAAACTATTTTTGTGGGGCAATTTTCTGGATAGGAAATAAAACACTCAAATCTAAAGGGAAATTTGATAGCTCACCGAGGCAACCTGTAAATCTGATACCAAGATGATAAGGGGTGGCCCAATCTTCTCAGTGAACTCACAGATAACTTCTGAATTGATAACTAGTGCGCCACTAAGAACTCTCCGGCTGATCCCTGATGCCAATGCAAAAGATAGCAACCCAATGGATATTCTTAACTCCACACTCTTGCACAAGTAATCCACCGACTACAAGTGGTACTATACCGTCTTATTCCCAGTGGAACAGCAGGTATCACGTAAGGTTTGCAGATGAACTTCCAGATGAAAGGCTAACAAGCAGTTTCAACTAGAGGTTATGGGGTTTGTTTGATTCAATCGTAGTCTACTTGATCCACTCGCAGGTGGCCAACATATATAGGTGGAGGGGGTGCGGCCACAAGGCATCCTTGCGCAAGCAATCCCCTCCCTACTAGGACTAGGACTCCTACTAGGACTAGGACTTCACAAATATGGATACAAACCGATTCCCACACAAGGAATTCGGCCACTTTGGTTTATGGAAACCAAACCTAACTATTATGGCGCATTGATCTTCTATGTGGGCGCCCTCCTCTTGCTTGTATCATCCATGAGTGCATTTCACCTTGTGGAGGCACTCATCCCCATGTCTTGGATAAATAACAATTGTTTTATTGGAATAACAATTGTTATGAATTGTTTTCACCATCTTGCTTGATTGTTTTCAACAATGTGATCTTGTTTTCCACCTCTTGAATATTTGTTTTCACCATGATCTTGTTGTCTTGTATCAACTCATCACTCATGCTTGTGAGAACATAATCCTTAGGTCCATCCTTATCATGTAGCGAGCTCATGGTCACGGCAGTGAAACTGACCAAAATCCGTGCCCTCGGTAGGAATCCGTATAGGACTATTATCGGCGCGGCAGAGAAAACGAGTAGAACCTGTGCCGGGAAGAAAAATGGCAAAATAAACTAGAGAAAAGCTATTTCAGCGGAATATGAAAAAATAAAAGTGGGAAAATAAAAATGTTCCCGAATGAATTTGGGGATTTTGACCATCGAAAACTTCCATAAACAGATGAAGTTGGTTTATGCTGGATGCAGTTTTTACTCCCCGAGCGTTTTGAGTACTCGTGCGTCAAAAACGGAGTTCATATGCAAAAGTTATGGCCGATCAAAGTTGCTTTACCAAAACCGCCAAAAACTGCCGAAATTGACTATAACCCGTGCTATCCCGCGGCAGGAAAACAGGCAGAAATTGTGCCGTCGCTGTAGGAAAACATGGTATTTATATGTCCTCGCGGCAGAACAAGAGCACAACAGAGAATTAGCCTTTTTTGCCGGGCAGAAGTGGCGCGCACGTTGCTTTTTAGCGAGCTCGTGGTCACAGCACTGAAACTGACCAAAATCCGTGCCCTCGGTAGGAATCCGTATAGGACTATTATCGGCGCGGCAGAGAAAACGAGTAGAATCTGTGCCGGGAAGAAAAATTGCAAAATAAACTAGAGAAAAGCTATTTCAGCGGAATATGAAAAACTAAAAGTGGGAAAATAAAATGTTCCGAAATGAATTTAGGGATTTTGACCATCGAAAACTGTCGTAAACAGATCAGTTGGTTTAGGCTGGATGCAGTTTTTACTCCCCGAGCGTTTTGAGTACTCGTCCGTCAAAAACGGAGTTCATACGCAAAAGTTATGGCCGATCAAAGTTGCTTTACCAAAACCGCCAAAAACTGCCGAAATTGACCAGAACCCGTGGTATCCCGCGGCAGGAAAATGGGCAGAAATTGTGTCGTCGTGGTAGGAAAACAACGTTTTTATGTGTCCTCGCGGCAGAACAAGAGCACGGCAGAGAATTAGCACTTTTTTGCCGGGCAGAAGTGGCGCGCATGTTGCTTTGTAGCGAGCTCGTGGTCACGGCACTGAAACTGACCAAAATCCGTGCCCTCGGTAGGAATCCGTATAGGACTATTATTGGCACGGCAGAGAAAACGAGTAGAATCTGTGCCGGGAAGAAAAATTGCAAAATAAACTAGAGAAAAGCTATTTCAGCGGAATATGAAAAACTAAAAGTGGGAAAATGAAAATGTTCCCAAACGAATTTGGGGATTTTGACCATCAAAAAATGCCGTAAACAGACGAAGTGGGTTTAGGCTGGATGCACTTTTTACTCCCGAGCGTTTTGAGTACTCGTGCGTCAAAAACGGAGTTCATATGCAAAAGTTATGGCCGATCAAAGTTGCTTTACCAAAACCGCCAAAAACTGCCGAAATTGACTAGAACCCGTGCTATCCCGCGGCAGGAAAACGGGCAGAAATTGTGCCGTTGCGGTAGGAAAACAACGTATTTATGTGTTCTCACGGTAGAACAAGAGCACGGCAGAGAATTAGCCCTTTTTTGCCGGGCAGAAGTGGTGCGCACGTTGCTTTGTGGCAAGCTCGTAGTCGCGGCAGCGAAACTGACCAAAATCCCTGCCCTCGGTAGGAATCCGTATAGGACTATGTTCGGCGCGGCAGAGAAAACGAGTAAAATTTGTGCCGGGAAAAAAAATTGATAAGGGGTGGCCCAATCTTCCGAGTGAACTCACAAACAACTCCAGTATGATAACTAGTGCGCCACTAAGAACTCTCCCGGCTGATCCCTGATGCCAATGCAAAAGATAGCAACCCCAAGGATATTCTCAACTCCACACTCTTGCACAAGTAATCCACCGACTACAAGTGGTCCTGTACCGTCTTATTCCAAGTGGAACAGCAGGTAACACATAAAGTTTGCAGATGAACTTCCAAATGAAAGGCTTACAACGTAGTCTAACCTCTCCTATGCTCCCCAAGGGGTATATATGAGAGGGGGTGCGGCCACAAGGCTCTCCCTTGCGCAAGCAACCTATTCTACTTGGACTAGGACTCCTACTAGGACACAAATAGATACAAACCGACCCCACACACAAGGCGTGCGGCCATATTGGTATGGAAACCAATCCTACTACTACTAGAACTCCATATGGTGCATTGATGCTTCCTTGTGGGCGTCCTCCTCTTGCCTTGTCCATCCATGAGTGTGAAATAACAATATGGCATTGTTTTCCACACTTAGTGCATTTGACCTTGTGGAGGCACCATCCCCTTGTCATCATAACACTTGTTATTTGTTGTTTTCATCATGTTATTGATTGTTTTCCATCTCCTCTTGTAATCCATGCTCATCCTTGTGTATCTCCTCTCTATGATCTCCATTCATGCTTGTGTTATCAACAAACCTAAGAATACACAAATGCAAGGATTTAGGTAGTATAAAGCTCTCACAATTATAAACATTATATTCGAGTAGGAGTGAATTCACCCGTTGTTGTAATAGCTTGGTTCTTGATCTTGTCATTGGACCAATCCTTACTTCATTAGCTTGTATAGGAACATCCTCATGTGTAACAATAGGTGAAGAGCTAGGGATGTCCTCATCATCCTCCCCCTCTTGAAAAGGCATCGACCTCGATGCTAAATCATCTCCATGGTAAGGTGTCAAATCAGCCACATTAAAAGAATTACTAACACCAAACTCATCAATTGGGAGGTCAATCTTGTATGCATTATCATTGATCCTTGAAATAACTTTGTAAGGACCAGCTCCTCTAGGCATCAACTTTGATTTTCTCAATGTGGGAAATCTATCTTTTCTAAAGTGAACCCACACCATATCTCCTGGCCGAAATATAATTTCCTTCCTCTTCTTGTTTACTCTTTCAGCCACATGTTTTCCTTTCTTCTCAATTGCCTCTTTTGTTTTCTCATGAATCTTCTTCACAAAATCAGCCCTCTTTGATGCCTCCATATTAATTCTCTCATGTAAAGGAAGTGGTAATAAATCAAGAGGAGTAATAGGCTTGAAACCATAAACCACCTCAAAAGGACATAGTTGAGTAGTTGAATGCACAACTCTATTATATGCAAATTCCACATGGGGAAAACACTCCTCCCACTCCTTCAAATTCTTCTTGATCATACCTCTTAGCAATGTGGACAATGTTCTATTAACCACCTCGGTTTGTCCATCAGTTTGGGGGTGGCAAGTAGTAGAAAATAATAGCTTAGTGCCAAGCTTACCCCCAAAGTGTCTTCCAAAAGTAACTCATGAACTTGACATCTCTATCTGAAACAATTGTTCTTGGCACTCCATGTAATCTCACAATTTCTCTAAAGAATAAATTTGCAATGTGAGAAGCATCATCACTCTTATGGCAAGCAATGAAGTGAGCCATCTTTGAAAATCTGTCCACAACCACAAAGATAGAATCATGTCCTCTTTTTTTCCTTGGCAAGCCCAAAACAAAATCCATACTTATGTCCTCCCATGGTGTACTAGGTGATGTCAATGGGGTGTACAATCCATGGGGTTTGAGCTTGGATTTGGACTTGTTGCAAGTAATGCACCTTTGCACCAATCTATACACATCTCTCCTCATATGTGACCAATAGAAATTTTTAGCCAACATAAGCAATGTCTTCTCTCTTCCAAAGTGTCCCATCAAACCTCCACTATGAGATTCCTGTATCAAAAACAAACGCAAAGAACACTCGGGAATACATAATTTGTTAGCTCTAAACAAGTACCCATCATGTATATGAAATTTTTCCCATGCCTTAACATTAGTACATTTATTAAATGGCGTAGAAAACTCATTATCTTCTTCATATAAATCTCTAATACCCTCCAAACCCGAAACCTTAATTTCTAAATTTGAGAGTAACATATTTTTCCTTGACAAAGCATAAGCAACTACATTATCCAATCCCTTTTTATGTTTTATGATGTATGGAAAAGATTCAATAAACTCAACCCATTTAGCATGTCTCTTATTCAAATTATTTTGGCATTTTAAAAATTACAATGCTTCATGATCACTATGTATAATAAATTCTTTAGGCCACAAATAATGTTTCCACACCTCTAAAACTCTCACAAGTGCGTATAATTCCTTATCATAAACAGAATAATTCAATTGTGCACCATTTAATTTTTCAGAAAAATAGGCAATAGGTTTCTTTTCTTGCGTGAGCACACCTCCAATACCTATGCCACTAGCATCACACTCAATCTCAAATTGTTTATCAAAATTTGGAAGCATAAGTAGTGGGGCCGTAATCAACTTCTCTTTTAATGTATCAAAAGCAATATCTTGAGCAACACCCCATTCGAAATTAACACCCTTTTTAGTTAGATCATTTAAAGGGGCAGCAATTGTACTAAAATTAGGCACAAATCTTCTGTAGAAACTAGCAAGCCCATTAAAACTTCTAACTTGACTCACATTAGTTGGAATTGACCAATTTCGAATAACTTCAATTTTTGATGTATCAACTTCAATACCATGCTTAGAAACAACATAACCAAGAAATATGACCTTATCTTTGCAAAAAGTGCACTTGTCAAGATTACCATACAATTTATTATCTCTTAGCACTTGCAAAACTTGTCTAATATGATCAATGTGTTCATGTTCATTGTGGGTATATATGAGAATATCATCAAAATAAACTACCACAAATCTACCAATAAAGTCTCTCAAAATATGGTTCATTAATCTCATGAAAGTACTAGGTGCATTAGTTAATACAAAAGGCATTACTAACCACTCATATAAACCAAATTTTGTCTTAAAAGCAGTTTTCCATTCATCTCCCTCTTTTATTATTATTTGATGGTATCCACTACGTAAATCAATTTTAGAGAAACGAGTAGCACCACTTAATTCATCTAACATGTCATCTAAACGTGGTATAGGATGACAATAACGAATAGTGATGTTATTAATTGCTCTACAATCTACACACATGCGCCAAGTACCATCTTTCTTAGGAACCAAAATAACGGGAACGGCACAAGGAGAAAGACTAACTCGAATATAACCTTTATCTAGTAGTTCTTGTACTTGCCTTTGTATCTCCTTGGTTTCTTGTGGATTGGTTCTATAAGGAGCTCGGTTTGGGAGAGATGCTCCGGGAATTCAATCAATTTGATGCTCAATGCCTCTCAAAGGTTGCAATCCCGAAGGCACATCTTGTGGAAAAACATCCTCAAAATCCTGCAAAACATTAGAAACACCAAGAGGAATAGGGGTCATGTCATTAGAAACCAAAATCTCTCCCTTGTGAATAAGCACAATAGGGACTAGTGAAGGATCATCCCTAAATTCCCTCAAATCTTCTTTAGTGGCTAACATGCATAATAGGTTCTCTCTCTTTTTACCACTCGAATTGGTTGTACTATCACTCCCCGTGGCTTGTATTTTTGGTGTTCCCTCATCCCTCTCTCTTTCTTTTTCCACTCTCATATTAATTTTGGATTGGGACTCATTTACAATTTGTTGTGGAGTCATAGGTCTCAAAATAATGGTCTTCCCATGATGATGTAACTCATAAGTATTTGCTCTTCCTTCAT
The DNA here is from genome assembly GCA_028641055.1 of Alopecurus myosuroides. Lineage (NCBI taxonomy): Eukaryota > Viridiplantae > Streptophyta > Magnoliopsida > Poales > Poaceae > Alopecurus > Alopecurus myosuroides. The sequence goes on from JAPCYS010003767.1 coordinate 13,571, forward strand.
GATTCACACTTCTCTCAAATTGCCAAGTCTTCCCAATAATAAGTGGCAAACTGTCATAGGAACCACATCAAACTCAATAGTATCCTTGTAAGGTCCAATTTGAAACTCCACTCTCACCATATAAGAAACCTTCATTTGTCCCGTGCTACTCAACCATTGTATATGATAAGGAGAAGGATGTGGCAAATATTTCAAGTTGAGCTTGGCACATTGATCTTTGCTAGCGAAATTCCTACAACTCCCTCCATCAATAATGACTTTGCAAGGCATATTAGGACCAATAATAGCCTTTGTTTGAAACAAATTGCACCTTTGATTTTCAGGACTAGGCACCACACTCAAAGAATTTTGTGTGCACACAATAGTTAGCATGGTAGTAGCATAAGCATCCAATGGAGAATCACTCAAATATCCATCATCATCATCAATATCATTAGGATCCACATCATCACCTGTCTCATACTCATTATTCTCATTGATCACCATCACTTTTGTATTTGGACAATCCCTCTTGAAGTGCCCTTTTCCTCCACAAGTGTTACATGAAATATCTCTAGTCCTTGAAGTAGAAGCACTTGAACCCATGGTACTCACACTAGGTTGTGATGGTTTCTTTGCAATAGAGGTACTAGGCTCGGGTTTAGAAGAATTAGCACCTCGAAAACTTGAAGATGGTGGTGGTGGAGGAGGTGCACTAGGCATAGATGATGATCTCATGGGAAATCTAGCTCTTGTCCTTGTAGTAATTTTTGCCTCCTCAATAATATGTGCTTCGGCCTCCCTTGCATGATGTAGCAACTCATGTATATCATTGTATTGATGATGCCTAACAATTCCCTTGATTTTATAGTTCAAACCCGAAAGGAACCTTTGCATTGTTTGCTCCAATTGCTCTCTCACACGTGCCCTTTGCATGATTAGCTCCATCTCTTGACAATAAGCATCAACACTCATAGTACCTTGCCTCAATTGTTGCAATTTATCAAATTGTTGCCTTATGTAATTTGGTGGAACAAATCTATCCCTCATGACTCTCTTCATGGTGTTCCAAGTGACAATGGGTAATTCTCCATCTTCTTGCCTCTTTCTCACAAGATTATCCCACCATCTAAGATCATATCCATCAAATTCAGAAGATGCCAACTTGATTTTTCTATCCTCATTGTACTCATGCATTCTCCATAGCTTCTCAATTTTCAACTCCCATCGCAAGTATTCTTCCACATCCATAGTATCAAAGTTAAAAGAAGGAATTGAAAATTTTGGTTTACCCAACCCATCCTCTCTCGGATTGTCTTGAACCAAATTATTGGGCACTCTCCTTGGAGCAAAATTAGGGGCTCGGCCTTGATGTCCATCGTGGCCCCTTTCTCCTCTAGCTCGGCCATGATTAATATTCCTTGCACCAAAAGCTTCCAAACCATTATTAGCATCACTATGGACACTAGCATTGTCATCATCCACAAGAGGCAATCTTTCTTGAATCATGGTTTGAAGTCCAGCAAGGGTAGTAGTCATTTGAGCAATTGAATCATTGATTGATCTCACTTCCCCTCTATTAGTCTCGGCCAATTTGTGTGTGGCCTCCATCTTGGTCTCCATAGCTTGGAGAGCCTCATATAAGGGATCACATGCATCTTGAACAAATTTCTTGAGTCCATTATGGTTGTCCAATATCTCCTTTGCCAAAACATCCCTAAGAGCCTCATACTCTCTCCAATTAACTCCCTCCTTATGGTCCTTCTTTTGCTGCACAAGATCACCACTAGAAAGATCCATTAGTAGGTTAGTGTAATAGAAACAAGTATAGGTTGTGGTGCCTCTCACAACTCACTCAAAAATCTAGCAAGACAATAGGATATCTTACCACTCCAAAGTGAATAGAGATACTTACCACAAGTAGAGGCAATTAAAGTACTTTGGTGTGAAGGAGAGAATACCCAGGTTTTTAACTCTCACAATAGCAAACAAGGTTATTTAGTGGGGCTTGGTATGGATACCTAACAATCACCAAAGTAACAATCCTATTTGCTGTCTTTGTGAAGATATAAAAATACCCAAGGAAACTCACACAATAATGGAGACAAATGTGGCAAAGCAAATATATGGATGAATTTTTGCAATGCACTAGAAAGTCACTAGCTAGGCTCTTAATTGACAGGCACAAGATTTCTCAATGAAAATCCAAGTGTCACAATGGCAAGCTCAACTAGTAAACAATAGCAATGATATGGCCTCTTTGCACTTTGCTCTTTTTCTCTTTTCTCGTTTTTTTTATACTTTTGCTTTTTCTATATTTTTTTGTATTTTTCCAATGCCTTACACTAAGCTAGGAGCAATATGAACCAATAAACAAGTGAACACAATGGTGGTGATGAAAATGAGCAACCTGTCAGAGCACAAAAATAGCTATACTTGTGGGCAAGTTCCTATTAAAAAGCTGTAGAAAGGCTGTGGCTAAGGTTCACAAGATATGGATGTATTGGTCCTAGTGAGAAAACAGGAAAAAACAAGGAAAAACAGAAAATCTAGGTGAAAATCTAGCTCCAAAACAGCTCACGGCAGGAAAACAGCACACGGCAGCAAAACAGACTGTTTTTGATACACGGCAAAACTCACGGCAGCGAAAACGATTAAAAATCGTACCGCGACAGAGAAAACAACAGCACATAGGCGCACGGCAGGAAAACGAGCGAAAACGGTGCCGCGGCAGCGCGCGCGCGTTTCAGCGATTGGTAAGCGCGTTACGGTGGATTTCCTAGCGCGCGTGGACAGCGACTGGCGGCAGCGGCGGCAGAGATTCTCTGCCGTGGGGTGGATGCGCGCGGGTGGATTTGGTATGCTGTGATGCGGCTTGCGGGGGGGGGGGGGTTGTAAGCGTGCAACGGTGGTAATCCGAGTGCGACTAGGGGGTGGCAGCGGTGGTTGGTTTGCGGTGGGTGGAGGTGAATCCTATGTCAACAAGGAAGTGGTGCGGCAGGAATTTGGTAAGTTTTGTGCCGTGGCAGGAACACTAGATGGACTCGGATTTGGGTGGTATAGGGTGATATGGAGCGGTTTTTTTTAGTTGTATTCTGATAGGGTTTCAGCTAGATGAACAAGAACCCTAAACCAGCCGAAAGATATGAAACTAAAAAAAGGAGAAAAAGCAACACAAATCTAACACAAAAACAGCACTAGTGATTAAAACTAAGGTGATATCTAGGCTATGGCAAATACTAACACTATTTTTGTGGGGCAATTTTCTGGATAGGTAATAAAAACACTCAAACTAAAGGGAAATTTGATAGCTCACCGAGGCAACCTGTAAATCTGATACCAAGATGATAAGGGGTGGCCCAATCTTCTCATTGAACTCACAGACAACTCCAGTATGATAACTAGTGCGCCACTAAGAACTCTCCCGGCTGATCCCTGATGCCAATGCAAAAATAGCAACCCCAAGGATATTCTCAACTCCACACTCTTGCACAAATAATCCACCGACTACAAGTGGTCCTGTACCGTCTTATTCCCAGAGGAACAGCAGGTAACACGTAAAGTTTGCAGATGAACTTCCAGATGAAACGCTTACAAGCAGTTTCAATCTAGAGGTCTAGGGTTTATGTTTTAACGTAGTCTAACCTCTCCTATGCGCCCCAAGGGGTATATATGAGAGGGGGTGCGGCCACAAGGCTCTCCCTTGCGCAAGCAACATATTCTACTTGGACTAGGACTCCTACTAGGACACAAATAGATACAAACCGACCCCACACACAAGGGGTGCGGCCATATTGGTATGGAAACCAATCCTACTACTACTAGAACTCCATATGGCGCATTGATGCTTCCTTGAGGGCGCCCTCCTCTTGCCTTGTCCATCCATGAGTGTGAAATAACAATATGGCATTGTTTTCCACACTTAGTGCATTTGACCTCGTGGAGGCACCATCCCCTTGTCATCATAACACTTGTTATTTGTGGTTTTCATCATGTTATTGATTTTTTTCCATCTCCTCTTGTAATCCATGCTCATCCTTGTGTATCTCCTCTCTATGATCTCCATTCATGCTTGTGTTATCAACAAACCTAAGAATACACAAATGCAAGGATTTAGGTAGTATAAAGCTCTCACAATTATAAACATTATATTCAAGTAGGAGTGAATTCACCTGTTGTTGTAATAGCTTGGTTCTTGATCTTGTCATTGGACCAATCCTTACTTCATTAGCTTGTATAGGAACATCCTCATGTGTAACAATAGGTGAAGAGCTAGGGATGTCCTCATCAAAAATTGCAAAATAAACTAGAGAAAAGCTCTTTCAGCCGAATATGAAAACTAAAAATGGGAAAATGAAAATGTTCCCGAACAAATTTGGGGGATTTTGACCATCAAAAACTGCCGTAAACAGACGAAGTGGGTTTAGGCTGGATGCACTTTTTACTCCCGAGCGTTTTGAGTACTCGTGCGTAAAAAACAGTGTTCATATGCAAAAGTTATGGCCGATCAAAGTTGCTTTACCAAAACCGCCAAAAACTGCCGAAATTGACTAGGACCCGTGCTATCCCGCGGCAGGAAAACGGGCAGAAATTTTGCCGTCGTGGTAGGAAAACAGCGTTTTTATGTGTCCTCGCGGCAGAACAAGAGCATGGCAGAGAATTAGCCCTTTTTTGCCGGGCAGAAGTGGCACGCATGTTGCTTTGTAGCGAGCTCGTGGGCGCGGCAGCGGAACTGACCAAAATACCTGCCCTCGGTAGGAATCCGTATAGGACTATGTTCGGCGCGGCAGAGAAAACTTGTAAAATCTGTGCCGGGAAGAAAAATTGCAAAATAAACTAGAGAAAAGCTAGTTCAGCCGAATATGAAAAACTAAAAGTGGGAAAATGAAAATGTTCCCAAACGAATTTGGGGATTTTGACCATCGAAAAATGCCGTAAACTGACGAAGTGGGTTTAGGCTGGATGCACTTTTTACTCCCGAGCGTTTTGAGTACTCGTGCGTCAAAAACGGAGTTCATATGCAAAAGTTATGGCCGATCAAAGTTGCTTTACCAAAACCGCCAAAAACTGCCGAAATTGACTAGAACCCGTGCTATCCCGCGGCAGGAAAACGGGCAGAAATTGTGCCGTCGCGGTAGGAAAATAGCGTATTTATGTGTTCTCGCGGCAGAACAAGAGCACGGCAGAGAATTAGTCCTTTTTTGCCGGGCAGAAGTGGTGCGCACGATGCTTTGTAGCGAGCTCGTGGGCGCGGCAGCGAAACTGACCAAAATCCCTAACCTCGGTAGCAATCTGTATAGGACTATGTTCGACGCGGCAGAGAAAACGAGTAAAATCTGTGCCGGGAAGAAAAATTGATAAGGGGTGGCCCAATTTTCTCAGTGAACTCACAAACAACTCCAGTATGATAACTAGTGCGCCACTAAGAACTCTCCCGGCTGATGCCTGATGCCAATGCAAAAGATAGCAACCCCAAGGATATTCTCAACTCCACACTCTTGCACAAGTAATCCACCGACTACAAGTGGTCCTGTACCGTCTTATTCCCAGTGGAACATCAGGTAACACGTAAAGTTTGCAGATGAACTTCCAGATGAAAGGCTTACAAGCAGTTTCAATCTAGAGGTCTAGGGTTTATGTTTTAACGTAGTCTAACCTCTCCTATGCGCCCCAAGGGGTATATATGAGAGGGGGTGCGGCCACAAGGCTCTCCCTTGCGCAAGCAACCTATTCTACTTGGACTAGGACTCCTACTAGGACACAAATAGATACAAACCGACCCCACACACAAGGGGTGCGGCCATATTGGTATGGAAACCAATCCTACTACTACTAGAACTCCATATGGTAGATTGATGCTTCCTTGTGGGCGCCCTCCTCTTGCCTTGTCCATCCATGAGTGTGAAATAACAATATGGCATTGTTTTCCACACTTAGTGCATTTGACGTTGTGGAGGCACCATCCCCTTGTCATCATAACACTTGTTATTTGTTGTTTTCATCATGTTATTGATTGTTTTCCATCTCCTCCTGTAATCCATGCTCATCCTTGTGTATCTCCTCTCTATGATCTCCATTCATGCTTGTGTTATCAACAAACCTAAGAATACACAAATGCAAGGATTTAGGTAGTATAAAGCTCTCACAATTATAAACATTATATTCAAGTAGGAGTGAATTCACCTGTTGTTGTAATAGCTTGGTTCTTTATTTTGTCATTGGACCAATCCTTACTTCATTAGCTTGTATAGGAACATCCTCATGTGTAACAATAGGTGAAGAGCTATGGATGTCCTCATCATCCTCCCCCTCTTGAAAAGGCATCGACCTCGATGCTAAATCATCTCCATGGTAAGGTGACAAATCAGCCACATTAAAAGAATTACTAACACCAAACTCATCAATTGGGAGGTCAATCTTGTATGCATTATCATTGATCCTTGAAATAACTTTGTAAGGACCAGCTCCTCTAGGAATCAACTTTGATTTTCTCAATGTAGGAAATCTATCTTTTCTAAAGTGAACCCACACCATATCTCCTGGCCGAAATATAATTTCCTTCCTCTTCTTGTTTACTCTTTCAGCCACATGTTTTCCTTTCTTCTCAATTGCCTATTTTGTTTTCTCATGAATCTTCTTCACAAAATCAGCCCTCTTTGATGCCTCCATATTAATTCTCTCATGTAAAGGAGGTGGTAATAAATCAAGAGGAGTAATAGGCTTGAAACCACAAACCACCTCAAAAGGACATAGTTGAGTAGTTGAATGCACAACTCTATTATATGCAAATTCCACATGGGGCAAACACTCCTCCCACTCCTTCAAATTCTTCTTGATCATACCTCTTAGCAATGTGGACAATGTTCTATAAACCACCTCGGTTTGTCCATCCGTTTGGGGGTGGAAAGTAGTAGAAAATAATAGCTTAGTGCCAAGCTTACCCCAAAGTGTCTTCCAAAAGTAACTCATGACCTTGACATCTCTATCTGAAACAATTGTTCTTGGCACTCCATGTAATCTCACAATTTCTCTAAAGAATAAATTTGCAATGTGAGAAGCATCATCACTCTTGTGGCAAGCAATGAAGTGAGCCATCTTTGAAAATCTGTCCACAACCACAAACATAGAATCATGTCCTCTTTTTGTCCTTGGCAAGCCCAAAACAAAATCCATACTTATGTCCTCCCATAGTGTACTAGGTGATGGCAATGGGGTGTACAATCTGTGGGGTTTGAGCTTGGATTTGGACTTGTTGCAAGTAATGCACCTTTGCACCAATCTATACACATCTCTCCTCATATGTGCCCAATAGAAATTTTCAGCCAACATAAGCAATGTCTTCTCTCTTCCAAAGTGTCCCATCAAACCTCCACTATGAGATTCCTGCATCAAAAACAAACGCAAAGAACACTCGGGAATACATAATTTGTTAGCTCTAAACAAGTAACCATCATGTATATGAAATTTTTCCCATGACTTAACATTAGGACATTTATTAAATGGCATAGAAAACTCATTATCTTCTTCATATAAATCTCTAATACCCTCCAAACCCGAAACCTTAATTTCTAAATTTGATAGTAACATATTTTTCCTTGACAAAGCATCAACAACTACATTATCCAATCCCTTTTTATGTTATATGATGTATGGAAAAAATTCAATAAACTCAACCCATTTAGCATGTCTCTTATTCAAATTATTTTGGCACTTAAAAAATTTCAATGCTTTATGATCACTATGTATAATAAATTATTTAGGCCACAAATAATGTTTCCACACCTCTAAAACTCTCACAAGTGCATATAATTCCTTATCATAAACAGAATAATTCAATTGTGCACCATTTAATTTTTCAGAAAAATAGGCAATAGGTTTCTTTTCTTGCATGAGCACACCTCCAATACCTATGCCACTAGCATCACACTCAATCTCAAATTGTTTATCAAAATTTGGAAGCATAAGTAGTGGGGCCAAAATCAACTTCTCTTTTAATGTATCAAAAGCAATATCTTGAGCAACACCCCATTCGAAATTAACACCCTTTTTAGTTAGATCATTTAAAGGGGCAGCAATTGTACTAAAATTAGGCACAAATCTTCTATAGAAACTAGCAAGCCCATTAAAACTTCTAACTTGACTCACAATAGTTGGAATTGGCCAATCCCGAATAGCTTCAATTTTTGATGTATCAACTTCAATACCATGCTTAGAAACAACATAACCAAGAAATATGACCTTATCTTTGCAAAAAGTGCACTTGTCAAGATTACCATACAATTTATTATTTCTTAGCACTTGCAAAACTTGTCTAATATGATCAATGTGTTCATGTTCATTGTGGCTATATATGAGAATATCATCAAAATAAACTACCACAAATCTACCAATAAAGTATCTCAAAATATGGTTCATTCATCTCATGAAAGTACTAGGTGCATTAGTTAATCCAAAAGGCATTACTAACCACTCATATAAACCAAATTTTTTCTTAAAAGCAGTTTTCCATTCATCTCCCTCTTTCATTCTTATTTGATGGTATCCACTACGCAATCAATTTTAGAGAATAGTAGGACCACTTAATTAATCTAACATGTCATAAACGTGGTATAGGATGACGATAACGAATAGTGATGTTATTAATTGCTCTACAATCTACACACATGCGCCAAGTACCATCTTCTTAGGAACCAAAATAACGGGAACGACACAAGGAGAAAGACTAACTCGAATATAACCTTTATCTAGTAGTTCTTGTACTTGCCTTTGTATCTCCTTGGTTCTTGTGGATTGGTTCTAAGGAGCTCGGGTTGGGAGAGATGCTCCGGGAATTAAATCAATTTGATGCTCAATGCCTCTCAAAGGTGGCAATCCGAAGGCACATCTTGTGGAAAAACATCCTCAAATCCTGCAAAACATTAGAAACACCAAGATGAATAGGGGTCATGTCATTAGAAACCAAAATCTCTCTTGTGAATAAGCAAAATAGGGACTAGTGAAGGATCATCCCTAAATTCCCTCAAATCCTCTTTAGTGGCTAACATGCATAATAGGTTCTCTCTCTTTTTACCACTCGAATTGGTTGTACTATCACTCCCCATGGCTTGTATTTTTGGTGTTCCCTCATCCCTCTCTCTTTCTTTTTCCACTCTCATATTAATTTTGTATTGGGACTCATTTACAATTTGTTGTGGAGTCATAGGTCTCAAAATAATGGTCTTCCCATGATGATGTAACTAAGTATTTGCTCTTCCTTCATGCTTCACACTTCTATCAAATTGCCAAGGTCTTCCCAATAATAAGTGGCAAACTGTCATAGGAACCACATCAAACTCAATAGTATCCTTGTAAGGTCCAATTTGAAACTCCACTCTCACCATATAAGAAACCTTCATTTGTCCCCTGCTACTCAACCATTGTATATGATAAGGAGAAGGATGTGGCAAATATTTCAAGTTGAGCTTGGCACATAGATCTTTGCTAGCCAAATTCCTACAACTCCCTCCATCAATGACTTTGCAAGCCATATTAGGACCAATAATTTTTGTTTGAAAAAAACTGCACCTTTGATTTTCAGGACTAGGCACCACACTCAAAGAATTTTGTGTGCACACAATAGTTGGCATGGTAGTAGCATAAGCATCCAATGGAGAATCACTCAAATATCCATCATCATCATCAATATCATTAGGATCCACATCATCACCTGTCTCATACTCATTATTCTCATTGATCACCATCACTTTTGTATTTGGACAATCCCTCTTGAAGTGCCCTTTTCCTCCACAAGTGTGACATGAAATATCTCTAGTCCTTGAAGTAGAAGCACTTGAACCCGTGGTACTCACACTAGGTTGTGATGGTTTCTTTGCAATAGAGGTACTAGGCTCGGGTTTAGAAGAATTAGCACCTCGAAAACTTGAAGATGGTGGTGTTGGAGGAGGTGCACTAGGCATAGATGATGATCTCATGGGAAATCTAGCTCTTGTCCTTGTAGTAATTTTTGCCTCCTCAATAATATGTGCTTCGGCCTCCCTTGCATGATGTAGCAACATGTATATCATTGTATTGATGATGCCTAACAATTCCCTTGATTTTATAGTTCCCGAAAGGAACCTTTGCATTTTTTGCTCCAATTGCTCTCTCACACGTGCCCTTTGCATGATTAGCTCCATCTCTTGATAATAAGCATCAACACTCATAGTACCTTGCCTCAATTGTTGCAATTTATCAAATTGTTGCCTTATGTAATTTGGTGGAACAAAATCTATCCCTCATGACTCTCTTCATGGTGTTCCAAGTGACAATGGGTAATTCTCCATCTTCTTGCCTATTTCTCACAAGATTATCCCACCATCTAAGATCATATCCATCAAATTCAGAAGATGCCAACTTGATTTTTCTATCCTCATTGTACTCATGCGTTCTCCATAGCTTCTCAATTTTCAACTCCCATAGCAAGTATTCTTCCACATCCATAGTATCAAAGCTGAAAGAAGGAATTGAAAATTTTGGTTTACCCAACCCATCCTCTCTCGGATTGTCTTGAACCAATTATTGGGCACTCTCCTTGGAGCAAAATTAGGGGCTCGGCCTTGATGTCCATCATGGCCCCTATCTCCTCTAGCTCGGCCATGATTAATATTCCTTGCACCAAAAGCTTCCAAACCATTAGTAGCATCACTATGGACACTAGCATTGTCATCATCCACAAGAGGCAATCTTTCTTGAATCATGGTTTGAAGTCCAGCAAGGGTAGTAGTCATTTGCAATTGAATCATTGATTGATCTCACTTCCCCTCTATTAGTCTCGGCCAATTTGTGTGTGGCCTCCATCTTGGTCTCCATAGCTTGGAGAGCCTCAGATAAGGGATCACATGCATCTTGAACAAATTTCTTGAGTCCATTATGGTTGTCCAATATCTCCTTTGCCAAAACATCCCTAAGAGCCTCATACTCTCTCCAATTAACTCCCTCATTATGGTCCTTCTTTTGCTGCACAAGATCACCACTAGAAAGATCCATTAGTAGGTTAGTGTAATAGAAACAAGTATAGGTTGTGGTGCCTCTCACAACTCACTAAAAAATCTAGCAAGACAATAGGATATCTTACCACTCCAAAGTGAATAGAGATACTTACCACAAGTAGAGGCAATTAAAGTACTTTGGTGTGAAAGAGAGAATACCCAGGTTTTTAACTCTCACAATAGCAAACAAGGTTATTTAGTGGGGCTTGGTATGGATACCTAACAATCACCAAAGTAACAATCCTATTTGTTGTCTTTGTGAAGATATAAAAATACCCAAGGAAACTCACACAATAATGGAGACAAATGTGGCAAAGCAAATATAGATGAATTTTTGCAATGCACTAGAAAGTCACTAGCTAGGCTCTTAATTGACAGGCACAAGATTGCTCAATGAAAATCCAAGTGTCACAATGGCAAGCTCAACTAGTAAACAATAGCAATGATATGGCCTCTTTGCACTTTGCTCTTTTTCTCTTTTCTCTTTTTTATACTTTTGCTTTTTCTATATTTTTTTGTATTTTTCCAATGGCCTTACACTAAGCTAGGAGCAATATGAACCAATAAACAAGTGAACACAATGGTGGTGATGAAAATGAGCAACCTGTCAGAGCGCAAAAATAGCTATACTTGTGGGAAAGTTCCTATTAAAATGCTGTAGAAAGGCTGTGGCTAAGGTTCACAAGATATGGATGTATTGGTCCTAGTGAGAAAACAGGAAAAAAAAGGAAAAACAGAAAATCTAGGTGAAAATCTAGCTCCAAAACAGCTCACGGCAGGAAAACAGCACACGGCAGCAAAACAGACTGTTTTTGATCCACGGCAGAACTCACGGCAGCGAAAACGATTAAAAATCGTACCGCGGCAGAGAAAACAGCAGCACACAGGCACACGGCAGGAAAACGAGCGAAAACAGTGCCGCGACAGCGCGCGCGCGCGTTACAGCGATTGGTAAGCGCGTTACGGTGGATTTCCTAGCGCGCGTGGATAGCGACTGGCGGCAGCGGCGGCAGAGATTCTCTGCCGTGGGGTGGATGTGCGCGGGTGCATTTGGTAAGCTGTGCTGCGGCTCGCGGGGCGGGGGGGGGGGGTTGTAAGCGTGCAACGGTGGTAATCCGAGTGCGACTAGGGGGTGGCAGCGGTGGTTGGTTTGTGGTGGGTGGAGGTGAATCCGATGCCAACAAGGAAGTGGTGCGGCAGGAATTTGGTAAGTTTTGTGCCGTGGCAGGAACACTAGATGGACTCGGATTGGGGTTGTATAGGGTGATATGGAGCGGTTTTTGTTGTTGTTTTCTGATAAGGTTTCGGCTAGATGAACAAGAACCCTAAACCTAGCCGAAAGACATGAAACTAAAAAAACGAGAAAAAACAACACAAATCTAACACAAAAACAACACTAGTGATTAAAACTAAGGTGATATCTAGGCTATGGCAAATACTAACACTATTTTTGTGGGGCAATTTTCTAGATAGGTAATAAAAACACTCAAACTAAAGGGAAATTTGATAGCTCACCGAGGCAACCTGTAAATCTGATACCAAGATGATAAGGGGTGGCCCAATCTTCTCAGTGAACTCACAGACAACTCCAGTATGATAACTAGTGCGCCACTAAGAACTCTCCCGGCTGATCCCTGATGCCAATGCAAAATAGCAACCCAAGGATATTCTCAACTCTACACTCTTGCACAAGTAATCCACCGACTACAAGTGGTCATGTACCGTCTTATTCCCAGTGGAACAGCAGGTAACACGTACAGTTTGCGGATGAACTTCCAGATGAAAGGCTTACAAGCAATTTCAATCTAGAGGTCTAGGGTTTATGTTTTAACGTAGTCTAACCTCTCCTATGCGCCCCAAGGGGTATATATGAGAGGGGGTGCGGCACAAGGCTCTCCCTTGCGCAAGCAACCTATTCTACTTGGACTAGGACTCCTACTAGGACACAAATAGATACAAACCGACCCCACACACAAGGGGTGCGGCCATATTGGTATGGAAACCAATCCTACTACTACTAGAACTCCATATGGCGCATTGATGCTTCCTTGTGGGCGCCCTCCTCTTGCCTTGTCCATCCATGAGTGTGAAATAACAATATGGCATTGTTTTCCACACTTAGTGCATTTGACCTTGTGGAGGCACCATCCCCTTGTCATCATAACACTTGTTATTTGTTGTTTTCATCATGTTATTGATTGTTTTCCATCTCCTCTTGTAATCCATGCTCATCCTTGTGTATCTCCTCTCTATGATCTCCATTCATGCTTGTGTTATCAACAAACCTAAGAATACACAAATGCAAGGATTTAGGTAGTATAAAGCTCTCACAATTATAAACATTATATTCAAGTAGGAGTGAATTCACCTGTTGTTGTAATAGCTTGGTTCTTGATCTTGTCATTGGACCAATCCTTACTTCATTAGCTTGTATAGGAACATCCTCATGTGTAACAATAGGTGAAGAGCTAGGGATGTCCTCATCAAAAACTAGAGAAAAGCTCTTTCAGACGAATATGAAAACTAAAAATGGGAAAATGAAAATGTTCCCGAACAAATTTGGGGGATTTTGACCATCAAAAACTGCCGTAAACAGACGAAGTGGGCTTAGGCTGGATGCACTTTTTACTCCCGAGCGTTTTGAGTACTCGTGCATAAAAAACGGAGTTCATATGCAAAAGTTATGGCCGATCAAAATTGCTTTACCAAAACCGCCAAAAACTGCCGAAATTGACTAGAACCCGTGCTACCCCGCAGCAGGAAAACAGGCAGAAATTGTGTCGTCGAGGTAGGAAAACAGCATTTTTATGTGTCCTCGCGGCAGAACAAGAGCACGGCACAGAATTAGCCTATTTTTGCCAGGCAGAAGTGGTACGCACGTTGCTTTGTAGCGGGCTCGTCGGCGTGGCAGCGAAACTGACCAAAATCCCTGCCCTCGATAGGAATCGTATAGGACTATTATCGGCGCGGCAAAGAAAAAAAGTAAAATCTGTGTCGGGAAGAAAAATTGCAAAATAATCTAGAGAAAAACTCTTTCAGCCGAACATGAAAAACTAAAAGTGGGAAAATGAAAATGTTCCCGAACAAATTTGGGGATTTTGACCATCGAAAAATGCCGTAAACAGACAAAGTTGGTTTAGGCTTGATGCACTTGTTACTCCTGAGCGTTTTAAGTACTCGTGCGTCAAAAACGGAGTTGATATGCAAAAGTTATGGCCGATCAAAGTTGCTTTACCAAAACCGCCAAAAACTGCCGAAATTGACTAGAACCCGTGCTATCCCGTGGCAGGAAAATGGGCAGAAATTGTGCCGTCGTGGTAGGAAAACAGCTTTTTTATGTGTCCTCGCGGCAGAACAAGAGCACGACAGAGAATTAGCCCGTTTTTTGCCGGGCAAAAATGGCGCGCACGTTGCTTTGTAGCGAGCTCGTGGGCGCGGCGGCGAAACTGACCAAAATCCCTGCCCTCGGTAGGAATCCGTATAGTACTATGTTCGGCGCGGCAGAGAAAACGAGTAAAATCTGTGCTGGGAAGAAAAATTGCAAAATAAACTAGAGAAAAACTCTTTCAGCCGAATATGAAAAACTAAAAGTGGGAAAATGAAAATGTTCCCGAACGAATTTGGGGATTTTACAATCAAAAACAGTCGTAAACAGACGAAGTAGGTTTAGGCTGGATGCACTTTTTACTCCCGAGCATTTTGAGTGCTCGTGCGACAAAAACGGAGTTCATATGCAAAAGTTATGGCCGATCAAAGTTGCTTTACCAAAACCGCCAAAACTGCCGAAATTAACTAGAACTCGTGCTATCCCGCGGCAGGAAAACGGGCAGAAATTGTGCTGTCGCGGTAGGAAAACAGCGTATTTATGTGTCCTCGCGGCAGAACAAGAGCACGGCAGAGAATTATCCCTTTTTTGCCGGGCTGAAGTGGCGCGCACGTTGCTTTGTAGCGAGCTCGTGGGCGCGACAGCGAAACTGACCAAAATCCCTGCCCTCGGTAGGAATCCGTATAGGACTATTTTCGGCGCGGCAGGGAAAACGAGTAAAATCTGTGCCGGGAAGAAAAATTGCAAAATAAACTAGAGAAAAACTCTTTCAGCCGAATATGAAAAACTAAAAGTGCGAAAATGAAAATGTTCCCGAACGAATTTGGGGATTTTGATCATGAAAAACAGCCGTATACAGACGAAGTTGGTATAGAGTGGATGCATTTTTGCTCCCGAGCGTTTTGAGTACTCGTGCGTAAAAAACGGAGTTCATATGCAAAAGTTATGGCCGATCAAAGTTGCTTACCAAAACCGCCAAAAACTGCCAAAATTGACTAGAACCCGTACTATCCCGCGGCAAGAAAACGGGCAGAAATTGTGTCGTCGTGGTAGGAAAACAGCGTTTTCATGTGTCCTTGCGGCAGCAACAAGAGCACGACAGAGAATTAGTAGGGACATAATAGAGGTCCATGAGGTTCATTCATGCTTGAGTTGGAAAGAAATATTGAGCCTCACTGATGTTTATTATAAGGTGAATTCTTTCCTAACAAATATTGTTTGTGTTTATGAGAATGTTATACTACCTAAGCCTATGAATTTATGTATGATTAGGTTTATTAATAACACAAACATGGATGGAGAAGAGGAAGCAAGGAGCAAGAGCAGGAAGCGTGGAAAACAACAACAAGGAATAAATGTTTCAGTTCGGACTGCCAGGAGTCCCGAATTTGAAATAGTCATGGATTCTTCATACGGGCTCCAAATACAGCAAACGAGCACAATACGGATAGGGAATTTGATGGGCTTTCCAATGGATCCGGCCCCATCAAGAAATTAGACTTGTGCAAGCCGTGGTGACCGAAACAAGCCACGAATAGTTTTCTGCCAGTTTCCAAATTGAGTCCAATTGGCTGCACCCGTGTTGGGTCAGTTTGTATCCGAGTTGGTTGAGTCCAAACAAGTAGGAATAGGTCAATTTCGTGGGGAATCACCCCCTCCCTCATATATAGCTACCACCTGCGTGTGGAATAGATTAGACTATGTTAAAACATAAACGCTAGACCTCTAGATTGAAACTGCTTGTAAGCCTTTCATCTGGAAGTTCATCTGCAAACTTTACGTGTTACCTGCTGTTCCACTGGGAATAATACGGTACAGGACCACTTATAGTCGGTGGATTACTTGTGCAAGAGTGTGGAGTTGAGAATATCCTTGGGGTTGCTATCTTTTGCATTGGCATCAGGGATCAGCCGGGAGAGTTCTTAGTGGCGCACTAGTTATCAATTCAGAAGTTATCTGTGAGTTCACTGAGAAGATTGGGCCACCCCTTATCAATTAGCCCATTTTTGCGGGGCAGAAGTGGCGCGTACGCTGCTTTGTAGCGAGCTCGTGGGCGCGGCAGCGAAACTGACCAAAATCCCTGCCCTCGGTAAGAATCCGTATAGGACTATTTTTGGCACGACAGAGAAAACGAGTAAAATCTGTGCCGGGAAGAAAAATTGCAAAATAAACTAGAGAAAAACTCTTTCAACCGAATATGAAAACTAAAAATCGGAAAAAAAATGTTCTCGAACGAATTTAGGGATTTTGACCATCGAAATATGCCGTAAACCTACAAAGTTTATTTAGGCTGGATGCACTTTTTACTCCCGAGCGTCTTGAGTACTCGTGCGTCAAAAATGGAGTTCATATGCAAAAGTTATGGCCGATCAAAGTTGCTTTACCAAAACCGCCAAAAACTGCCGAAATTGAGTAGAACCCGTGCTATCCCGCGGCAGGAAAACGGGCAGAAATTGTGTCATCGTGGTAGGAAAACAACTTTTTTATGTGTCCTCGCGGCAGAACAAGAGCACGCCAGAGAATTAGCCCTATTTTTGTCGGGCAGAAGTGGCACGCACGTTGCTTTTTAGCGAGCTCGTGGGCGCGGTAGCGAAACCGACCAAAATCCATGCCCTCAGTAGGAATCCTTATAGGACTATGTTCGGCGCGGCAGAGAAAACAAGTAAAATCTGTGCCAGGAAGAAAAATTGCAAAATAAACTAGAGAAAAGATATTTCAGCCGAATATGAAAAACTAAAAGTGGGAAAATGAAAATGTTCCCAAACGAATTTGAGGATTTTGACCATCGAAAAATGCCGTAAACAGATGAAGTGGGTTTAGGCTGGATGCACTTTTTACTCCCGAACGTTTTGACTACTCGTGCGTCAAAAACGGAGTTCATATGCAAAAGTTATGGCCGATCAAAGTCGCTTTACCAAAACTGCCAAAAACTGCCGAATTGACTAGAACCCGTGCTATCCGGCGGCAGGAAAACCGGCATAAATTGTGTCGTCGAGGTAGGAAAACAGCATTTTTATGTGTCCTCGCGGCAGAACAAGAGCACGGCACAGAATTAGCCTATTTTTGCCAGGCAGAAGTGGTGCGCACGTTGCTTTGTAGCGAGCTCGTGGGCGTGGCAGCGAAACTGACCAAAATCCCTGCCCTCGGTAGGAATCCTTATAGGACTATTATCGGCGCGGTAAAGAAAAAAAAGTAAAATCTGTGTCGGGAAGAAAAATTACAAAATAAACTAGAGAAAAACTCTTTCAGCCGAACATGAAAAACTAAAAGTGGGAAAATGAAAATGTTCCCGAACAAATTTGGGGATTTTGACCATCGAAAAATGTCGTAAACAGACAAAGTTGGTTTAGGCTGGATGCACTTGTTACTCCCGAGCGTTTTGAGTACTCGTGCGTCAAAAACGGACTTGATATGCAAAAGTTATGGCCGATCAAAGTTGCTTTACCAAAACCGCCAAAAACTGCCGAAATTGACTAGAACCCGTGCTATCCCGCGGCAGGAAAACGGGCAGAAATTGTGTCGTCGTGGTAGGAAAAAAGCGTTTTTATGTGTCCTCGCGGTAGAACAAGAGCATGACAGAGAATTAGCCCGTTTTTTTCGGTAGAAGTGGCACGCACGTTGCTCTGTAGCGAGCTCGTGGGCGCGGCAGCGAAACTGACCAAAATCCCTGCCCTCGATAGGAATCCGTATAGGACTATGTTTGGCGCGGCAGAGAAAACAAGTAAAATATGTGCTGGGAAGAAAAATTGCAAAATAAACTAGAGAAAAACTCTTTCAGCCGAATATGAAAAACTAAAAGTGGGAAAATGAAAATGTTCCCGAACGAATTTGGGGATTTTGACCATCAAAAACTTCGGTAAACAGACAAAGTTGGTTTAGACTGGATGCACTTTTTACTCCTGAGCGTTTTGAGTACTCGTGCGTCAAAAACGGAGTTCATATGCAAAAGTTATGGCCGATCAAAGTTGTTTATAAAAACCGCCAAAAACTGCCGAAATTGACTAGAACCCGTGCTATCCCGCGACAGGAAAACGGGCAGAAATTGTGCCGTCGCGGTCGGAAAACGGCGTATTTATGTGTCCTCGCGGCGGAACAAGAGCACGACAGAGAATTAGTGATAGGGACATAATAGAGGTCCATGAGGTTTATTCATGCTTGAGTTGGAAAGAAATATTAAGTCTCACTGATGATTATTTTAAGGATGACTTCAAGAGGAACTCGAAAACAATATGTGGCTGATGGAAAACAAGCTTACAAGTGTTGAAAACAATCGAGCCATGGTGAAAACAGAAGTACAAGTGATGAAAACAATCCTGCAAATGGTGAAAACAATTGTTGCAAGGATGAAAACAAGGGGATGGCGCCTCCATAGGGTTAAATGCGCCATAGTGAAGTCCTAATTAATTTAGGCATGGCCTGTATACCATAATGGCCGAACCCCCTAAAGTTGGGTCGGTTTGTATCCCTTCCTAGTCCAAGTAGGAGTCCTAGTAGAGTCCTCTTAGTCCAAGTAGGAGTCCTAGTTGAGTCCTAGTCCTAGTAGGAGAGGTGCTTGTGCAAGGAGTCCTCCACCTATATATACTCCCCACCTGCGTGTGGAAGAGGAGGAACCAATTTAAACCAAAAACCAACAACCCTAGCCTCTAGATTGTATTGCTGCTAAGCATTCATCTTGAAGTTTACCCTTGCAAAGTTGCGTGATATCTTGTTATTCCATCTGGGAATAGGGGGATACAGGACCACTTGTGATCTTTGACTACTTGTGCAAGAGTGTGTAGTTGAAAATATCCAAAGAGCTTGATTGTTGTTGCATCTGGCAACAGGGGTCTGCTAAGTGAGAGGTCTCAGTGTAGCACTAGTTATCCAATATATCAGAAAATACAAAAAGAGAGAGAAGCTCATTGAGAAGATCGGGCCACCCCATATCATCTTGGTATCAGATTCTCTGGTTTACTCGGTGAGCAAAGTTATCTTTACTTTTAGTTGTTTTTATTCCTATCCAGAAAAAGCCAAAAAATTAGGTTAGTTTTGCCAGAGCCTAGATCAACACCGAATTGCTACTCTAATTGTTGTTTATTGTTGATTTGCGTATCTGTTTTTCTGTTTTTAGTTTTTCATCTTTTTAGGGTTTATCTTAGTTTTTCATCTTAATCCAAAAATTCCTCAAAAAATATTGTGTAGCGAGTTATCTACGCTCAAAATCATAGCCGCAGTCGATTTAAATCTCGTACTGCACGCGATCCTTTTGTCAATCGGAGTCCGAGCTAGCGGCCAAAACGCGCCGTACCTACCGGTGAATTGAAAGCGCGTCGCATATTTTTCGTCCGCCTTCCTACGCGCGCGCTCCGTCGCTGGTCCCGGTCTACCTAAACCACACTCCTCGTTCTGCGTGGTCCCAACCAACGGAAACCGCGCGTGACTCGTCTTCCATCCGCGCGTCCACTCTCCACTCGCATCGGAAACCGAGCGCTACGCGCCAAACCAAAACGCGCCGACCACGCGCTTCTGTTTTCGTGGTTGCGCCGAGCGCAGCCCTTGTCCTATCCGCGCGTGCATCACGGAAGTCCACGCGGCCATCGCTTCGTTGCTGCGCCACGCACGGAAATCCACAAGACCACAAGCGATAAACGCATTACTAGGCGCGCGCCCTACTGCTACGCGCCAAACACTGCCATGCGTGTCCAAACCAAGTTCGGACTCGTCTCAAAAGCCACACCCACACACTGCAGCCAGTCCACGCAACCTTAAATCTCTACTAGTTTTTCCTTTTTTCCTACCTTTTTGCTCTCTAGGAATTCTGTTCTGATCTTTGTTAAGCCCTATACACAGCCATTCTACAGCAAATTTTAGGTCCCAAAACCCAAAGACTAGCTGTTTTATTGCTCTACAGGCTGCTCAATTTGATCAATTCTTGTCCATATTTTCTGCTCCTAGTTGATACAAAGGCCATTGAAAAAGTACTATCACTAGTGGAAGCTTATCATCTTGGATACTTTTGTGGACATTTGAGCAATCTTGTCCCTGTTTCATTGAGTATTTGCTAGTGTCTTTCTAGTGCTTGAAATAACTCTTCCATATAATTGCTAATCCACATTTGTCTCCCAGAGTGAGTGTGTTCCTTTAGTATTTTTCATCACATTAGACAGTGCATTGGAGTTGTTATTTTGGTGTTGTTACGAATCCCAACCAAGCCCCACCAAAAACCCTGTTTGCATTGTGATACTTGATATCTCGGATTATTCTCTTCTCACACTAAAGCACATTATTCATTGCTCCTTGTTGGTAAGTCGATCCTATTCACTTTGGAACAATAAGTGAAGCCATCTTTGCTTGGTTTTGAGTGAGTTGTGAGAGAACACCACAACCTATTATTATTTTGTTTCACTAACAAATTAATCAATGGGTTTTCCTAGTTTTGATGCTTGCAGTGCTATGTTTTGGAAGGAGGATGCTAGTGGGATTCCAACAAAAGATTTATTTCACCTCACAGCAGACATCAAGGAAAGCAAGGTTGCTATTACCCTTGATAAAGGTACACGGTATAATTTTGTTAGTCCTGAGGTTGTTGAAGAATTGCAGCTGGTTCCACACACATGTGATCCATTTAGGTTACCTACATATGATGATGAACTTATTATTACTCACATAGTTTTTGTTCCTTTAACCATTCATGGCCATAAGGAGAAAATTTTATGTCATGTGATGCCTAGAGATATTATTTGTTCTCATCTTTTGTTGGGACAACAATGGTGCACTAAATATTGAGTTAATTTTGATAGCCATTATCCTGATTTACAATTCTTTTGGAACAATAAGAAAAATTGGATAATACATGTATGGCTTACAAAATTTCAAAGAATTAGACATCAACCCTTCATTTCTGCTCAAATGCTTGAAAAGCAAAGACTTGAAAAACTTGAGATGCAAAGACTTGAGCGTTTAGTTATGGGATTTGTCGAGGATGAGAAGGCATGTAAGGTTATTTCTACTAATGTCATCATGTCTACTCCTAGTGTTGTTTCTTCTGATGTGCAGGTTACTTTTGAAGAAAGGGAGCCACAACAAGTAGAACCTACATCACCACTTGAGATAGTTGAATTGGTACCTAATAAATATGAGGATGATGCTATTGATAAAGGTGATGATTTTGTGTTACCCCCCTCAAGTATTGAATTATGTGAATCCACTAAATTGCTAGTTGATTCTTGTGAGTTAAAAAGCATCGATAGTTCACCTACATGTGATAATGTGCTAATTTCGAAATTTAATCATGTGGTGTTGATTTCACATAAAGAAGTACTTGCTAAAATACCACCTAATGATATTGTGGATTACATCATGTTAAATGAATAAATGAATGTGCAAAGTGCTATGAAAAAGGTTGCTGAAATTTCATACGTAAATTCTAGCAATTATTTTTCTTCTTTCACTTTTAACTTGATTGGTGACTATAACATGAGTGAAATTTTTATGGTGGATCACATATGCATAACTTGTGATAAAATGGCCGAATTGAACATTATTTTACCTTGGGTAAATAACTACAACTTCCTACATATGAGCATGATTTTACACATATGTTTGGTTTGCCACAATATTTGTCACATGTGCTACTATATTATTCTTCATTTATATTTGCAAATTGAGTTGCAATTTTCATAATAAAAATAATAAGCATGTTCCCACCTTTGAGTGTACTAATAAACATAAATTTGATCAAAGATCTTCTGTGAGAACACTTGAATTGATACTAAACAATAAAAATATATACACATATGATTCTCCTTTTGATCATGATTTAATGGGCTTCACTTATATTTGCAATTGTGATTGCTATTTTATGGAGTGCTATGAAAATTATGTGATGTTTACAAGAAAAATTCGTGGTCTCATATCTAGGGCACAATTTTATGATATGATAACAACTAATGCACCTCATTATAGATATATGTATTGTGCATACACGTTGTTCTTTTTGTTTATTCCACTTTCAGCATACAACAAGACGAGGACGTCTTGGTATGGGGTGGCCCAATATTCTCAATGAGCTTCTCTCTCTTTTTGTATTTTCTGATATATGTGGATAACTAGTGCTACACTGAGACCTCTCACTCAGCTGACCCCTGTTGCCAATGCAACAACAATCAAGCTCTTTGGATATTCTCAACTACACACTCTTGCACAAGTAATCAAAGATCACAAGTGGTCCTGTATCCCCCTATTCCTAGATGGAATAACAAGATATCACGCAACTTTGCAATTGGTAAACTACAAGATGAATGCTTACAAAGCAATACAATCTAGAGGCTACGGTTGGTTGGTTTTTGGTTTAAACTGGTTCTATCTAATCCACACGCAGGTGGAGGACATATATAGGTGGAGGGGTGCGGCCACAACGGGGCCTTGCGCAAGAAACCCTCTCCCTACTAGGACTAGGACTCCTACTAGGACTAGGAGTCCAACTAGGACTCAAAGAGAGATACAAACCGACCCAAATAAGTGGGATGCGGCCACAATTGGTATACAAACCAAACCTACTACTATCAGGACTCATTATGGCGCATAGATGTCCTTTGTGGGCTCCCTCCTCTTGCTTGTCCATCAATGAGTGTGGAAATAACATATTGGCAATGTTTTCCACACTAAGTGCATTTGACCTTGTGGAGGAACTATCCCCTTGTTATCATAACATTTGTTATTTGTTGTTCACCATGCTAGCACTTGATCTCCATCTCCTCTCTAGCCCATCTCCAGCCATGTGTATCTCCTCTCCATGATCTCCATTCATGCTTGTGTTATTAATAAACCTGAGAATACATAAATGCATAGACTTAGGTACTATAAACTTCTCATAATCAAGAATAGCATAATCAATAAGGATTGAATTCACCTTTGTTCTAGTAGCTTGGTCCTTGATCTTGTCATTGTCAAGTCTCACTTCATTTTGTTTAGGTGTAATGTACTAGGATGTCCTCATCATCCTCCCCCCCTTGAAATCCTTGATGTCCACATCAAGGTTCTCTCCATGATATGGTTCAAATCAGCAACATTGAAGGAATTACTCACTCCAAATTCATGAATTGGAAGATCTATCTTGTAACCATTGTCATTTATTCTTGCAATTACTTTGAAAGACCAGCACCTCTTGCAAATAATTTTGATTTCCTTAGCTTGGGGAACCTATCCTTTCGAAAGTGTACCCATAACCAAATCTCCCTCTTGAAAATACTTCCTTTCTCTTTTCCTCCTTTGAGCAACATCCTTCCCTTTCTTCTCTATGCATCCATAGTTTTCTCATGTATCTTTTTCACAAAATCAGCCCTTTTGGATGCATCCATGTTAATTCTCTCTTGAATAGGAAGTGGTAATAAATCAAGTGGTGTAGTAGGCCGAAATCCATATACCACTTCAAAAGGACATAGTTGAGTAGTTGAATGCACAGCTCTATTGTAGGCAACTCCACATGTGGCAAACAATCTTCCCACTCTTTCAAATTCTTCTTGATCATAGTTCTCAACAATGTGGACAAAGTTCTATTCACCACCTCGGTTGTCCATCTGTTTGAGGGTGACATGTTGTAAAAACAACAATTTGGTTCCAAGCTTCCCCCAAAATGTTTTCCAAAAGTAACTCATGAATTTCACATCTCTATCCGAAACAATTGTCCTTGGTACTCCATGTAGTCTTACTATCTCCTTGAAAAATATGTACAATGTGGGAAGCATCATCACTTTGTGGCAAGCAATGAAGTGTGACATCTTGGAAAATCTATCCACCACCACAAAAATTGAGTCATGTCCCCTCTTTGTCCTTGGCAAGCCTAACACAAAATCCATGCTTATATCTTCCCATGGTAGTTGGTGTTGGCAATGGAGTATATAATCCATGGGCTTCAATTTGGACTTGGCTTTATTGCATGTAATACACCTTTGCACAAATCTATAGACATCTCTCCTCATATGTGCCCAATAGAAATTTTCAGCCAACGTAAGCAACGTTTTTCTCTCATCCAAAGTGACCCATCAATCCACCACTATGAGATTCCTGTAATAACATCAAACGCAAAGAACACTCGGAATACATATTTTTTAGCTCTAAAACAAAAATCCATAATGTATATGATACTTATCCCAAGCCTTCACATTAGAACATTTACTATAGGCTGTAGAAAATTCTTTCTTGAGCATATAGTGTGAATTTAATTCTTGCAAACCCGAAACTTGAACATCCAATTTAGTGAGTAGCATATTTTTCCTAAACAAAGCATCAGATACCACATTATCTAATCCTTTCTTGTGTTTAATAATGTATTGGAAAGATTCAATAAATTCTACCCATTTAGCATGTCTCTTATTAAGATTGGATTGATTCTTTAAAAATTTCAATGCCTCATGATCGGAATGTATAATAAATTCCTTTGGCCATAAATAATGTTTCCAAACCTCAAGTACTCTAACAAGTGCATACAATTCTTTATCATAGACAAAATAATTCAATTGTGCTCCATGTAATTTTTCAGAAAAATAAGCAATTGGTTTCTTATCTTGCATTAACACTCCTCCAATACCTATGCCACTAGCATCACATCAAATCTCAAATTGTTTATTAAAATTTGGTAACATCAATAATGGAGCCGAAATCAACTAATTTTTTAAAGTATCGAAAGCAATATCTTGAGCACCCCCCCACTCGAAATTTACACCTTTCTTAGTCAAATCATTTAAAGGGGCAGCAATAGTACTAAAATCTTTCACAAATCTTCTATAAAATCCAGCTAGTCCATTAAAACTTCTTACTTGACTCACATTCATAGGAATTGGCCAACTTTTAATTGCTTCAATTTTAGATTCATCAACTTCTATCCCATGTTTAGAGACAACATAACCAAGAAATATGACCTTATCTTTGCAAAAAGTGCACTTCTCTAAATTTCCATACAATTTATTTTCTCTTAGCACATGCAAGACTTGTCTAATATGATCAATGTGTTCATGTTCATTGTGGCTATATATGAGAATATCATCAAAGTAAACAACCACACATTTGCCAATAAAATCTCTCAAAACATTGTTCATTAATCTCATGAAAGTACTAGGTGCATTAGTTAATCCAAAAGGCATTACTAACCACTCATATAAACCAAATTTTGTTTTAAAGGCTGTTTTCCACTCATCCCCTTCTTTCATTCTTATTTGATGGTAACCACTACGCAAATCAATTTTAGATAAAACAACACTACCACTTAATTCATCTAACATGTCTTCCAAACATGATATAGGATGACAATAACGAATAGTGATATTGTTAATTGCTCTACAATCTACACACATGCCCCAAGTACCATCTTTCTTAGGAACTAATATGACAGGAACAACACAAGGAGATAGGCTTATTCGAAGGTAACCTTTATCAAGAAGATCTTGTACTTGTTTCTGAATTTCCTTTGTCTCTTGGGGATTTCTCCTATAGGGAGCTCGGTTTGGTAATGAAGATCCAGGAATTAAATCAATTTGATGCTCAATCCCTCTCAATTGTGCAATCCCGAGGGCACTTCTTCTTCTGGAAAAAACATCATCAAATTCCTGCAAAACATTAGAAACACCAATAGAAAGAGGAGTAATGTCATTAGAAACTAAATTTTCCCCCTTGTGCATGAGCACTATAGGTAGTAGGCTAGGATCATCCTCAAACTCTCTCAGATCTTCTTTGGTGGCTAACATTGTCAAAAGGATCACTCCCTTACTTTTTCCACTCGGCCTAGGTTTGTTTTCCCCCATGGAAGTATTGTTTTCACTCATATTTTCCCTCTCTCTCTCCTTCTCAACATTCACTTCCACTTTTTGCCTTGATCCATTCACTATTTGGGGGTCATAGGCCTCAATATCATGTACTTATTGTTCCAATTCAATTGGTAAGTGTTTTGCTCTCCCATTGTGTAGCACCTTTCTATCAAATTTCCATGGCCTTCCAAGTAGTAGATGGCAAACCGACATGGAACAACATCACACTCAATAGTATCCTTGTATGGTCCAATTTGGAACTCCACTCTCACAATTGGCATACTCTTTTTTCCTCCTTTTCATTGAGCCATTGAATATAATATGATGTGGTGTGGAATATATCTCAACCTTATCTTTGCACATAACTCCTTGCTTGCTAAATTTCTGCAACTCCCTCCATCAATGATCACCTTGCAAGCCATATTAGGACCAACAATTGCCTTGGTTTGAAATAAATTGCATCTTTGGCTCTCATCATTGCTAGGAACAATACTCAATGCTTTGGTGCAAACAATAGTTGGATAATTTGTAGCATAAGCATCAATAGGACCATCATCATCATCATCATATGCATCCTCCTCATTGGGATCAACATCATCTCCAGTCTCATACTCATCATTAGCATTGAGGAGCATAATTTTCTTGTTTGGGCAATCCCTCTTAAAGTGACCTTTTCCTCCACAAGTATGGCAAGCCATGTCTCTATTCCTTGTAGGAGATGTAGCACCACTAGAACCCGAAGTAGATGTAGTAGTTTTCTTGGAACTTGTTGAATTTGGCTCGGGTTTGGAACTCGAAGTCCCACGGGTAGTAGTAGTTGGAGGTGTAGGTGATGAAAAATTTGATTTTTGTGAAGGAAAACCTCTCCTTGCACTAACTTGTAACTCCTCTTGCAATCTCTTTTCGGCCTCCCTTGCTTGATGAAGTAATTCACTCATATTGTTGTAAGGAACATGCCTCACAATGCTTTTCACTTTGAATTGTAATCCACTCAAGAACCTTTGCATTGTTTGTTCAGGAGCCTCTCTAATCTGAGCCCTTTGAATAATTAATTCCATCTCCTTGTAGTAGGCATCAACTGTCTTGGTTCCTTGCTTGAATTGTTGCAATTTGTCATAGAGAGTTCTAATATAATTCTTGGGAACAAATCTTTCTCTTAACAATTGCTTCATCTCTCTCCATGTGTTCACCTCCTCTTCTTCTTTTTCTTCTCTATCTTTTGTAATGCCATCCCACCACAAAAGAGCATAGCCATCAAAGGAAGAAGATGCAAGGTTCACTTTCCTCTCCTCGGGGTTGTAACATCCCAGTGTTTGGGAAGTTATAAGGATCTAAATATAATATGTGCATTTGCAAAGCATGCATTAAAAGTACGGGAAATTTTGGCGCGAAAGTTTAAACGAATCAAAGTGACCAAAGTTTCACTTGACATGATGAAATAGGTCTAGTTCATCTAGTTAAGAGTACATTTGGAATGATCTTTATTACAAGTATCTTAAGAAACCAAATCATCTGGTTACACAAACCATAATTGGTTGTGACCAACACAAATTCTCAACCACCTAAACCTCAAGTCTATAAGTGACTTGGGATAATTCACTAGGTATCTAGAACTCAAAGAGGGGTGAGAATCCAGATCTCATAAATGATGATCACACTTTCACTAATGAGTAATGCATAACTGAACCATCTCATCTACAGAGGTGTTATGTCCTCTCAAACAATAACTCTTAAGTTATAAACCCTCCACACAACATCTCTAAAAACTATTTAATAACCACTAAGTGAACCTTCACAAGTAAATAATAAAGGTTCAACAGAACACAAGTGATAAAAACAAGTATTAACTTAAACCCACAAGTGGGAAGTAACTTAATGACCATAATAATATATTTATCGAATATGTACATATCTCCTCAACTATACAAGAAGTACCTAAGCGAATAATCAAATCTTCTTCAAACCACTGTTAAAACCTTGATCATTACATATGATCTTTCCAAACCTCTATGTCTGTATCATGAATACAAATGAATAATATCAAATAACAACATGACAAACTAAGTAACCAACTAACAATCATGATTTAAGTCATTAAACTCAATAACTTTCACCTGCTCATTGCCTCAATCATGATATACAAATGAACATATGAAATCTCAACACCTCAATGAACCATTGGATCCACTTACTATTAATCCATCAGTCCATAAGCATTTCACACCTCTACTCAAATCCAAACCATCACTGAACCACTAAAGTATCTTTGCATACAACTAAGGAATAACATGATATAACCTCTATTAGAGGAATTGAATTGGTAACTAAGTAAATAAATCCTATATGTTATAATACATATCTTATGGGAAGCAAAACAAGAAATGTATGGTAGGATAATAAAGCATGAACTAACTCTTAATCTAGATCTTGTTATGTTGCCTAGACTATTATATTTCGTTCCCAATCTTCCCAAAGTTATTCTGCAAGAGAAGCACCCCAAGAGAAGAGGAAATACCACAGGAAGATATCCAAGAAGATTATTGGAGTGTTCTAGAAGTGCTACTCTAATCTTCTATAAGAGTACTTGGAAACTCTTATATCTTGATATAATCTTATTAACTCTCTTGAAAGAGTGTGATACTCCAATGTTAGTGGTATATAGAAGTAGTTTGATAACAAGACTAGCTACCTTGTTAACAGATCACTTTTGTATACTCAAACAATTGAATGTCATACACAAACAAACATAAGATTGAATAATCTGGTACATCTCAGCCTAATGTATATGAGTAGTAATTTGGAGGCAAGACTAGCTACCTTGTTTACAAATTCTTCTTATATGCATAAGTGCAACTTGATGTCACAACACCAACTTATATTCCTTTATAATCATCTAAATAAAATCTTTGCTTGGAATAATTGGTTGCTTTCACCACAAGGGTGCGATAGATGAAGATTGAATCCAAGAGATGATATTACTTGCAATTGATACAAGGTGAAAACAGAAGACTAGTGGCAACTAGAGAGAAGAACATCAAGCAACAAGAGCACAGGAATCAACACTGCCTCAGTAAGGAAGCATAAGAAATTATCCAGTGAATGGTTAGGTATTATTAGAGAACCTATAATTTCTATTCCTTGAAGCTCATCAAATGAGGAACTCATAACATCTTAAATGGAAATAAACATCAAGAATGAATTAATAACAAGCAATTGCATCCACATGTGTTGATATGTGGAGGTAGATGAAAACAATCTTAAGTACCTTGTTTTCAGATCCTTTTCCTACACAAGACTAATAGATAACAACATAGATTCATCTGTAAATAACCATGTAAATGATTACATGTCCTAAACCAACATGGGATAACATCCATATTGGAACCTATGTGGAAAACAAGAAAATGAGATCCCAAAGCCACATATGTTTTCCACCTGGTCAAGTACTAAAACAATCAACATGACTTGCACTCACCTAAGTAAAATGTCAACCAAAATTGCTATGAAAATAACATAGTATTATAAAAGGAAAACAAGTTCTTTCACTCATGAAATCATGTGGTGTGACATGGAATGGAATTCCATATTAATTGTTATCATAACAGTGCATAGAACCAGTACCAAGTAATTTTACTAAAATACCTTCTATAAGGGATTATGCCTAAAATTGTTAATTATGGTACCCCACCTTGGTATCCACAAGATGGGAGTGTGTACTTTTATTACATATGCTTTGGCATAATTTTAAGACTATTAAATAAATTAAAAAAATAGAAAACCACAAAACCACTTAAGCTAGCACCCTAAATAAAAAATATAACCATTCTTCAAATTCACCAAAACAAAACATGGTGAGATGTAAAATTTGATAAGGAACTTAAATATATTTTTTATTAATTTTTCTATTCACAGATTGGCCCTGAAAACAAAGATTTTCTTCTCAATTTATAAGACAGAAGGACCTCTATGCAAATACCAGCAACTTCAGGGGTTATCGCAATTGAGCTTTTCTTTTCTCTTTCTTCTTCCTCTGCCAGAAGGCAGAGGAGAAGATCACGACGACGCTGTCGTCACGGCCACCTCCTGCTGCCGCCGATTCGAGAGGATAAGAACCCCAAGGCCGTGCTCTGCTTGCTCACTCTCTCTTCTCCCCACTCTCTCGCAATCTCTCTCTCTGTACGAACTAGAACCAGGAACCCTAACCCTAACACCACGGCCACCACTCGCCGCCGTCGACTCCGGCCACGCCGGAGGAAACCGAGGCCACCAGGAGCTCCGTCTCAACGTCCTGCATCTCCCCACCAAGCCTCGTTTGCTGGGAAGCGAAGAGCCGCCGGAATCGAGCCGATTCATCTTCTCCGGCCGCCGAAGGGAAAAGCTCATCGCCGTCGAATACTACCTCGCCTTGCTTCCCCGACACTTCCACGGGCTTCAGGGTGAGATAAGCAAGCTCTGGGTGCCCTCCATCGTTAATTTCGTCGATGAGATCCTCGGTCGCCGTCAACCGAGCTCCGCCGCCGCGCCCTTGCACGCCGGCGAGCCACCGGTGACCATTTGGTCACCGCTCCGCAACCCAACGGCTCCCCGTGAACCTCTCTACCTCACAGGAGGAGTTAATTGCATCGATTTGAACTCAAACATCGAATTCGAAATCATCTGAGGAGAGTTCCTCTGTTGCTGACGTATTCGTGATGTCACCATGACGTCATTAGGCCATTTTCTTTTATTTTTTGATTAAAAACTGGATATGACACGTGGGACCCACCTGTCAATTTGAATATTGGCAGAAATTAATTAAAACTTTATAATTCAATAACTTTAATTCTGTAAACCAGAAAAATATAAATAACATATCATTTTAATCAGAAAAATAAACTCTATTTGATTAGGACATTTTCAAATAAATTTGATAAAGTTTAAAAATTAATATTTTCTTTAATTAATTAAATCATTTAAAATAAAGAAAAATAATAAATAATTCATAAAATTAGAAAAATACAAATTATATACCAAAATTCACCAAATGATAAATACAACCCATCTATGATGTTTACAAATTCATTTGACAAAGATTTCATGTGTGCAATAGTTTGCTTAGTCATTTAATTAATTTAAAATTAAGGAATTAATAATTTATTCAAATATTTTCAGAAAAATAACATGTTATATCAAATTAAAGAGAAAAGAATTTCCAATTCAAATATGTCAAAGATAAAACATTAGTTTAACTTATAAACTTGTTTCGGTGGGTATAGTGGAATTCGATAATATTCTATTATAACAGAAATAACTACCACACTATTATTTTCTTTACTAATAACATTCTCAGGTTTCCACACCTACTAAAACCTATCATCACAAGTCATTAGCAAGTATTGTGATGATAGAGTTAGCTATGCTAGTTCATCATTTTCAACTAAACTCATTGTCATTAGCTCTACACTTTTGGAATATAAAATCAAACATGTTTGTTACCTTCTCAATAATTGTTTACCATGTGCTATTGTCTTGTTGCCTAACCATGTTATAACACTTCTACTTAAACATGATAACAAGTGTTTGTTTAATAAAAGTGAAACACACTTAAGCCAAAAAGAAATAACAACATCACCACAAGTAATGAAACAACTCTAAGTCACCTAACAATTGTGTGAATACGTTATCATTTCAAACGTGGCTTACACTTGTAAGCTGGGGTATTTTCCAGGGGATTTCGCGATGCATCTCATTACTATGCATGTATCATCTTGCCAGTGTTTTCTGTAAGTCCTTACCGGGACTACTTTGCTATCTTTCAGATGTTTGGATTTCTCTACGCGACCCTTGAACCCCGAAGACCTGGATTATTATTATGGTTATTTCGAATCTCAGGCAAGTTCATCACTTGCTCATATCCTTTGCAGTACTTCATAACAAACTATTTGCAAAAACCCTATTGTACTACCACCTATTCCAAAAAGAATGCATGATCCTATTTTTATAATAATATGACTATCTGAATGACTACCCAGTGGTAGTGTTCTGTTTGGTGGGCGGATGGAACCATGGTAAGATGAATAGGTCAAAGGAAGGTTCCATCTGCACGGGAACGTATTACCTAGGAATTAACAACAACTGCCGTCAGGATTCTTGCGCCGTAAATTCGCGTTGACCATGGATCTTCTATGGGGGGAGTAAGTCAACCGTGATACTTTTCTCGTTCGCATGTCAACGGATGCGCCAGAGACGTACGCTGTAGGTCTTGCGGGACTACATGCACATGGGTGGGAGCCCTTACGTCCCACGGACTCTGGGGTCTATGAGTGTCTGCCAGGGGCGCGTAGATCTCCATCGTGAGGGGTGGAATCAGGCGTTCAACCTGCTGGCAGAAATGGGTGGGCATGCGTTGTGCGGAGAAGCACGGTTTGGCTTGGACCAACAACCGGCCCCACACCTGAGTGGGAGTGGACAGGAATGTACACCTGGTTGTGCAACATGGTCTTGGTCGTCCATGGTAAAGTAACGCACCTCTGCAGAGTGTAAAAGGATGTGGCATGTTACCCCTTGTTCCGGGAAGGAGCTGCGAACGCCGCAGGAAAGGCAACTCCATGAAAGTTCTAATCCTGTGAAGAATGGCGGGCATAGTTTTCAGAATTAAAAGCAACCTCTTGAAAAGCTTTACAAAAACCTTGCATTAGCTGATGACTCTTTCGAGTCTAAAGCTGTAGTTAGTGCATCAAACTACCCACTGTATATCATGAACTTGCTGAGTAACGCTCGTTACTCATTCTATCCGTTTGACCCCCTGCTTAGAGTTGAAGCCTATTGAAGTCGTCATCGTGAAGCCATCACTACCTCATGAGGCTAGGTGGAGTGATCTACTACTCAGTCGGTAAAGCATCGTCATCAACAACGCTGGTGGAGGAGAAGCTATCAAGATGTAGGTAGAGACCATTGTTGGACTTAGCGGTTACAAGCCGTAGATTAGGGCTGACATCAGCCGTAGTGGATTAGTTCTGAGCTAGAGTTCTTCTCCGGCTCGGAGCTTCGTATTGCATTCTTCTGATGTTTCATTTGCAGGAGATCTTCTTGATTCATCAATGAGATTCTCAAGATTTTGTAATGAAGTTTGTATCCTATAGCTTTGCTGGGACCCGCTGTGTTTCTGTTGTACCACTCTGAGAGATGTAATGTTCACGGATAAGTCCTTCTGTGAGTATTATGTCACCGACTTGCGCACTACACATGCAGTGGTGTGCTGGGTCACCACAGGTGGTATCAGAGCGAAGCGACCTTAGGTTTAAAACCTTTTAGGAGATCTGTAGGTTGGAAAGACTATAGGAAGCCATGCTTATCTAAAACCACACTTTCTACAACTATGATGATCATTCACTTGAGAATGATATAATCATACTTGTATAGAATTATTCTTACTCAACTTGAGTAAATCTACTTATCTATTTTCTTTATACCTAGGTATGAATAGTTAGAAGTCTAGTGTGTATCAGTGTTATTGGGAAAAAGAGTGTTCTGATATAGTCAGAGATGCTTAAGTCAAAGTGATGATTACCCCATTCTATGAATGAATAGGATGGAGTACAACATGGTATAGAGTACGTATAAGACTCGTCAAGAAGGGAAGTTTGAGAATCATAGAGAAACATTAGACCATGGTAACTACGGGGTATATACCATATCCTTAGTTAGCAAGTCTAGAGGTGATTAAAATTATAGAATAGTATAATATAGAACTAGGAGAAGGCATAAGCATCGATGGAAGCTACATTACTACTCCTATGATGTGATCACCACCATGAAGGATCAACAGATGCCATGAGAAGTTATCAAAACCAAAAGGAAGTAATTAGATTACACACTACTTAGTCCTATATGGAACCAAGTTAGACAACAACTACTATAGGAATCATTTTGTCTTGGTTTATTCCATTGCAGTAAGGCATGCAATTAGAGTAATTTCCGAGGCAAAGAGTGGTTGTGTAGACTAGGATTACAAGGTAATATTTACCTACTTGTAGTGTATAGCATTTAAGAGCCTTGGTACTTGAGATGTTTTACTCTAAGTACTGTTATTTCACAGGCTTTTGATGCATGAGTGATAAATGCATTTGGGATTTATTGGATCTTATTTGGATCTTTGATTGACTAGATCTGTGCATGAAGATTGAACCTGATGTGCAGATGCATGTGCAAGCATTGAGTTCTATCTTGATGCTACTGGTCTAGAAGGTATAGGATTAGAATGAGAGCGGTCTGAAATATCAGCTGATTGAAGCAACTATCAAAGCTCTGGAAGTTCTTGAAGTTAAGAAGGTAGAAGATCAATAAAGTCACTGATGGGAATGGACCACATTCCACATCTTGCTTGGATTTGGTGAAATACTTCATCAACATATGGTGAGCTACCGCAAGTGATGCGAAGGAAATCACATGAGTAGTTATATCCTAGAAGGAAATAGGTAGAAGTTCGTTAAGTTAACTTATAGAGTCACCCTGTAGAAGTCAAAACCCAAAGATATAGAAGGACCATAGGAAATAAACAGTGGAATAGGGTATAATCACCTATAGGAAAAAGTTAAAACTCGAGGAAACTCGAAGATATTTTCACTAATAACTGAGTCTAAGTCAATGTACACTACTGTGTACAAGATTCTTTGAAAAATACTTACCTTGAGACCATTAGACTGAACCAAATGGAGTCCAAACCATAGACAATATCCAGGGTCTCGGAAGAATATTATTGGTTATTCATCACCTGGTGAATGTACCAAATGTTCCTCAGAAAATTGTGAGGGATAGGAAACCATACCTATTCATCGGAAATGAAACTTGGTATCCACTATATGGTGGAAATACCACGTGTTCTTCGTGAGACCATTAGGAAGGTCTAGTAACAAGACGGAGTTGTCCTAACAACTGGCATACTATTAGATTATCATATAGGACAGTGGAAGGTGAACAATCCAGACAAGAGGATACACATGCCAAGGTCAAAACAAGGAAACAGATGTGAAGAATCAACGGTCTACAGAAGTTCTCTCTACCTATCTTTACGTAAGAGAGATTGAACTTCGGGACGAAGTTCTTGTTAAGGGGGAGATACTGTAACATCCCAGTGTTTGGGAAGTTATAAGGATCTAAATATAATATGTGCATTTGCAAAGCATGCATCTAAAAGTACGGGAAATTTTGGCGCGAAAGTTTAAACGAATCAAAGTGACCAAAGTTTCACTTGACATGATGAAATAGGTCTAGTTCATCTAGTTAAGAGTACATTTGGAATGATCTTTATTACAATATCTTAAGAAACCAAATCATCTGGTTACACAAACCATAATTGGTTGTGACCAACACAAATTCTCAACCACCTAAACCTCAAGTCTATAAGTGACTTGGGATAATTCACTAGGTATCTAGAACTCAAAGAGGGGTGAGAATCCAGATCTCATAAATGATGATCACACTTTCACTAATGAATAATGCATAACTGAACCATCTCATCTACAGAGGTGTTATGTCCTCTCAAACAATAACTCTTAAGTTATAAACCCTCCACACAACATCTCTAAAAACTATTTAATAACCACTAAGTGAACCTTCACAAGTAAATAATAAAGGTTCAACAGAACACAAGTGATAAAAACAAGTATTAACTTAAACCCACAAGTGGGAAGTAACTTAATGACCATAATAATATATTTATCGAATATGTACATATCTCCTCAACTATACAAGAAGTACCTAAGCGAATAATCAAATCTTCTTCAAACCACTGTTAAAACCTTGATCATTACATATGATCTTTCCAAACCTCTATGTCTGTATCATGAATACAAATGAATAATATCAAATAACAACATGACAAACTAAGTAACCAACTAACAATCATGATTTAAGTCATTAAACTCAATAACTTTCACCTGCTCATTGCCTCAATCATGATATACAAATGAACATATGAAATCTCAACACCTCAATGAACCATTGGATCCACTTACTATTAATCCATCAGTCCATAAGCATTTCACACCTCTACTCAAATCCAAACCATCACTGAACCACTAAAGTATCTTTGCATACAACTAAGGAATAACATGATATAACCTCTATTAGAGGAATTGAATTGGTAACTAAGTAAATAAATCCTATATGTTATAATTACATATCTTATGGGAAGCAAAACAAGAAATGTATGGTAGGATAATAAAAGCATGAACTAACTCTTAATCTAGATCTTGTTATGTTGCCTAGACTATTATATTTCGTTCCCAATCTTCCCAAAGTTATTCTGCAAGAGAAGCACCCCAAGAGAAGAGGAAATACCACAGGAAGATATCCAAGAAGATTATTTGGAGTGTTCTAGAAGTGCTACTCTAATCTTCTATAAGAGTACTTGGAAACTCTTATATCTTGATATAATCTTATTAACTCTCTTGAAAGAGTGTGATACTCCAATGTTAGTGGTATATAGAAGTAGTTTGATAACAAGACTAGCTACCTTGTTTAACAGATCACTTTTGTATACTCAAACAATTGAATGTCATACACAAACAAACATAAGATTGAATAATCTGGTACATCTCAGCCTAATGTATATGAGTAGTAATTTGGAGGCAAGACTAGCTACCTTGTTTACAAATTCTTCTTATATGCATAAGTGCAACTTGATGTCACAACACCAACTTATATTCCTATAATCATCTAAATAAAATCTTTGCTTGGAATAATTGGTTGCTTTCACCACAAGGGTGCGATAGATGAAGATTGAATCCAAGAGATGATATTACTTGCAATTGATACAAGGTGAAAACAGAAGACTAGTGGCAACTAGAGAGAAGAACATCAAGCAACAGAAGAGCACAGGAATCAACACTGCCTCAGTAAGGAAGCATAAGAAATTATCCAGTGAATGGTTAGGTATTATTAGAGAACCTATAATTTCTATTCCTTGACAAGCTCATCA
Organism: Alopecurus myosuroides; assembly: GCA_028641055.1. NCBI lineage: Eukaryota > Viridiplantae > Streptophyta > Magnoliopsida > Poales > Poaceae > Alopecurus > Alopecurus myosuroides. Next base: position 50,642 of record JAPCYS010003767.1, read on the forward strand.
GAAATGAGGAACTCATAGTAACATCTTAAATGGAAATAAACATCAAGAATGAATTAATAACAAGCAATTGCATCCACATGTGTTGATATGTGGAGGTAGATGAAAACAATCTTAAGTACCTTGTTTTTCAGATCCTTTTCCTACACAAGACTAATAGATAACAACATAGATTCATCTGTAAATAACCATGTAAATGATTACATGTCCTAAACCAACATGGGATAACATCCATATTGGAACCTATGTGGAAAACAAGAAAATGAGATCCCAAAGCCACATATGTTTTCCACCTGGTCAAGTACTAAAAACAATCAACATGACTTGCACTCACCTAAGTAAAATGTCAACCAAAATTGCTATGAAAATAACATAGTATTATAAAAGGAAAACAAGTTCTTTCACTCATTGAAATCATGTGGTGTGACATGGAATGGAATTCCATATTAATTGTTATCATAACAGTGCATAGAACCAGTACCAAGTAATTTTACTAAAATACCTTCTATAAGGGATTATGCCTAAAATTGTTAATTATGGTACCCCACCTTGGTATCCACAAGATGGGAGTGTGTACTTTTATTACATATGCTTTGGCATAATTTTAAGACTATTAAATAAATTAAAAAAATAGAAAACCACAAAACCACTTAAGCTAGCACCCTAAATAAAAAATATAACCATTCTTCAAATTCACCAAAACAAAACATGGTGAGATGTAAAATTTGATAAGGAACTTAAATATATTTTTTATTAATTTTTCTATTCACAGATTGGCCCTGAAAACAAAGATTTTCTTCTCAATTTATAAGACAGAAGGACCTCTATGCAAATACCAGCAACTTCAGGGGGTTATCGCAATTGAGCTTTTCTTTTCTCTTTCTTCTTCCTCTGCCAGAAGGCAGAGGAGAAGATCACGACGACGCTGTCGTCACGGCCACCTCCTGCTGCCGCCGATTCGAGAGGATAAGAACCCCAAGGCCGTGCTCTGCTTGCTCACTCTCTCTTCTCCCCACTCTCTCGCAATCTCTCTCTCTGTACGAACTAGAACCAGGAACCCTAACCCTAACACCACGGCCACCACTCGCCGCCGTCGACTCCGGCCACGCCGGAGGAAACCGAGGCCACCAGGAGCTCCGTCTCAACGTCCTGCATCTCCCCACCAAGCCTCGTTTGCTGGGAAGCGAAGAGCCGCCGGAATCGAGCCGATTCATCTTCTCCGGCCGCCGAAGGGAAAAGCTCATCGCCGTCGAATACTACCTCGCCTTGCTTCCCCGACACTTCCACGGGCTTCAGGGTGAGATAAGCAAGCTCTGGGTGCCCTCCATCGTTAATTTCGTCGATGAGATCCTCGGGTCGCCGTCAACCGAGCTCCGCCGCCGCGCCCTTGCACGCCGGCGAGCCACCGGTGACCATTTGGTCACCGCTCCGCAACCCAACGGCTCCCCGTGAACCTCTCTACCTCACAGGAGGAGTTAATTGCATCGATTTGAACTCAAACATCGAATTCGAAATCATCTGAGGAGAGTTCCTCTGTTGCTGACGTATTCGTGATGTCACCATGACGTCATTAGGCCATTTTCTTTTATTTTTTGATTAAAAACTGCATATGACACGTGGGACCCACCTGTCAATTTGAATATTGGCAGAAATTAATTAAAACTTTATAATTCAATAACTTTAATTCTGTAAACCAGAAAAATATAAATAACATATCATTTTAATCAGAAAAATAAACTCTATTTGATTAGGACATTTTCAAATAAATTTGATAAAGTTTAAAAATTAATATTTTCTTTAATTAATTAAATCATTTAAAATAAAGAAAAATAATAAATATTCATAAAATTAGAAAAATACAAATTATATACCAAAATTCACCAAATGATAAATACAACCCATCTATGATGTTTACAAATTCATTTGACAAAGATTTCATGTGTGCAATAGTTTGCTTAGTCATTTAATTAATTTAAAATTAAGGAATTAATAATTTATTCAAATATTTTCAGAAAAATAACATGTTATATCAAATTAAAGAGAAAAGAATTTCCAATTCAAATATGTCAAAGATAAAACATTTAGTTTAACTTATAAACTTGTTTCGGTGGGTATAGTGGAATTCGATAATATTCTATTATAACAGAAATAACTACCACACTATTATTTTCTTTACTAATAACATTCTCAGGTTTCCACACCTACTAAAACCTATCATCACAAGTCATTAGCAAGTATTGTGATGATAGAGTTAGCTATGCTAGTTCATCATTTTCAACTAAACTCATTGTCATTAGCTCTACACTTTTGGAATATAAAATCAAACATGTTTGTTACCTTCTCAATAATTGTTTACCATGTGCTATTGTCTTGTTGCCTAACCATGTTATAACACTTCTACTTAAACATGATAACAAGTTTTTGTTTAATAAAAGTGAAACACACTTAAGCCAAAAAGAAATAACAACATCACCACAAGTAATGAAACAACTCTAAGTCACCTAACAATTGTGTGAATACGTTATCATTTCAAACGTGGCTTACACTTGTAAGCTGGGGTATTTTCCAGGGATTTCGCGATGCATCTCATTACTATGCATGTATCATCTTGCCAGTGTTTTCTGTAAGTCCTTACCGGGACTACTTTGCTATCTTTCAGATGTTTGGATTTCTCTACGCGACCCTTGAACCCCGAAGACCTGGATTATTATTATGGTTATTTCGAATCTCAGGCAAGTTCATCACTTGCTCATATCCTTTGCAGTACTTCATAACAAACTATTTGCAAAAACCCTATTGTACTACCACCTATTCCAAAAAGAATGCATGATCCTATTTTTATAATAATATGACTATCTTAATGACTACCCGAGTGGTAGTGTTCTGTTTGGTGGGCGGATGGAACCATGGTAAGATGAATAGGTCAAAGGAAGGTTCCATCTGCACGGGAACGTATTACCTAGGAATTAACAACAACTGCCGTCAGGATTCTTGCGCCGTAAATTCGCGTTGACCATGGATCTTCTATGGGGGAGTAAGTCCACCGTGATACTTTTCTCGTTCGCATGTCAACGGATGCGCCAGAGACGTACGCTGTAGGTCTTGCGGACTACATGCACATGGGTGGGAGCCCTTACGTCCCACGGACTCTGGGGTCTATGAGTGTCTGCCAGGGCGCGTAGATCTCCATCGTGAGGGGTGGAATCAGGCGTTCAACCTGCTGGCAGAAATGGGTGGGCATGCGTTGTGCGGAGAAGCACGGTTTGGCTTGGACCAACAACCGGCCCCACACCTGAGTGGGAGTGGACAGGAATGTACACCTGGTTGTGCAACATGGTCTTGGTCGTCCATGGGTAAAGTAACGCACCTCTGCAGAGTGTAAAAGGATGTGGCATGTTACCCCTTGTTCCGGGAAGGAGCTGCGAACGCCGCAGGAAAGGCAACTCCATGAAAGTTCTAATCCTGTGAAGAATGGCGGGCATAGTTTTCAGAATTAAAAGCAACCTCTTGAAGAAAGCTTTACAAAAACCTTGCATTAGCTGATGACTCTTTCGAGTCTAAAGCTGTAGTTAGTGCATCAAACTACCCACTGTATATCATGAACTTGCTGAGTAACGCTCGTTACTCATTCTATCCGTTTGACCCCCTGCTTAGAGTTGAAGCCTATTGAAGTCGTCATCGTGAAGCCATCACTACCTCATGAGGCTAGGTGGAGTGATCTACTACTCAGTCGGTAAAGCATCGTCATCAACAACGCTGGTGGAGGAGAAGCTATCAAGATGTAGGTAGAGACCATTGTTGGACTTAGCGGTTACAAGCCGTAGATTAGGGCTGACATCAGCCGTAGTGGATTAGTTCTGAGCTAGAGTTCTTCTCCGGCTCGGAGCTTCGTATTGCATTCTTCTGATGTTTCATTTGCAGGAGATCTTCTTGATTCATCAATGAGATTCTCAAGATTTTGTAATGAAGTTTGTATCCTATAGCTTTGCTGGGACCCGCTGTGTTTCTGTTGTACCACTCTGAGAGATGTAATGTTCACGGATAAGTCCTTCTGTGAGTATTATGTCACCGACTTGCGCACTACACATGAAGTGGTGTGCTGGGTCACCACAGGGGTACTCATGGAGTCTCCATAATTTCTCAATTTTTAGCTCCCACATTAAGTACTCTTCCACATCTTCAGAATCACAAGCAAGACTAGGGATGGAGAATTTTGGTTTTCCCAAGCCATCATTCTCTCTATTGTTTTCCAATGGTGCTCTTCTTGCCAATCCTCCACGGCCTTCATTAATATTTCCTCTCCCATCCTCAATTTGAGCAATAGCTTGAGGTGCTTGTTGAATTTTTTGTACCATATTTGCAATTGTAGTCACTTGTTGAGCCAATGTTCTCAAAGTATCTTTAATCTCATTGACATAATCTTGAGAAGCACAAGCTTCTATCTTCAAATCAAGTGTAGTCATCTCTTCTCTCAAGAGGTCATCACTTTTCTCAACCACATCAGAAATTCTTTTGTACATATGATCTCTCAATGCCTCATACTCATTCCATTGGACATCATCCTCGGGTTTCTTCTTTCCCTGCACATCAACATCACTAGAGAAACTCATGATTAACTTGTTAGTAACAAAATAATCAATGGGTTTGTGGTTCCTCTCTCAACTCACTCAAAACCAAGCAAATATGGCTTCACTTGATGTTCCAAGAGATAAAAAGATCAACTTACCAACAAGGAGCAATGAATAATGTGCTTTGGTGTGAGAAGAGAATATCCAAGCTATAAAGTATCACAATGCAAACAGGGTTTTTGGTGGGGCTTGGTTGGGAATCCTAACAACACCAAAATAACTACTCCAATGCACTGCTTAATGTGATAAAAATTACTAAGGAAACACACTCACACTTGGAGACAATTGTGGCTTAGCAAATATATGGCAGAGATTTTGCAAGCACTTAGAAAGACACTAGCAAATAATCAATGAAACAGGCACAAGATTGCTCAATTTGTCCACAAAATTTCCAATATGAAATAGCTTCCACTAGTGATAAGCACGACCTCTTTTGAATTTTTCTTTCTTTCTATTTTTTTTATACTTTTTACTTTTTCTCTATTTTTTTGATTTTTTCAATAGCCTTTGAATCAACTAGGAGCAAGAAATTAGATGGAATACAACTAGTGGACAGAAATTTGAGCAGCCCGTAGAGCAATTAAACAGCTAGTCTTTGGGTTATGGAACCTAAATATGGCTGTAGAAAGGCTTGTGGCTAAGGCTAGTCAAAGTTCAGAACAAGATCCTAGTGATAAACAGGAAGTACCAAAAGAAAACTAATGAAAACAGTAGGAAAAACTAACTCACGGCAGCCAAAGTAGCTCACGGCAGGGAACCGGCGAAATTGTACCGTACGGCAGCGTTTTTGGGCCGAAAACAGCTCACGGCAGAGCGCACGGCAGCGGGTGTGTGTGTTGCGGTGGGGTTTGCGGTGTGCGTTGCGGGTGGGGCGCGCGATAAGGAATTTGTAGGCGCGGGTAAGGGAATCAGAGTGCGGGTGGGAGGGTAGCGCGCTAGTGACGGCAGCGGCGGCAGCGTTTTAGCTCGTTTTCGAGCCCGCGGCAGCAAATCCGATCGGTACTAGGAAACCGAGTTTGGTAAGGAGTTGGCGCGCGCTGGTAAGGGAAAAAGGGCACCGCGGGTGGGTTTGGTAAGGAGTGGAGCGGTGCGGTAGGGTGGGTGGGTGCGGTAGCGATTTGGTGGGATGTTTGCACACGGTATGGATCGAATTGGAATCCGAGTATGGCTAGGAACCCGTGGATATATGGAAGTGGCTTTTCGAGATCAAAATCAACTCACGCAAAGGTAAGCTGTAGGTCTTGATTTCTCGAGATGAACACACACGGCAACACTATTTTTGTGAGTTTTTGATATAGATGGAAACAAAGATAAAAGATGAACCCTAAAAACAGAAAAATAGAAACACAAATCAACAAAAAGCAGAAACTTGGTAGAAGCAATTTGGTGTTGATCTAGTCTCTGGCAAATACTAAACCTAATATTTTTGGCTTTTTGTGGATAGGAATAAAAATAACTGAAAGTAAAGATAACTTTGCTCACCGAGTAAACCTGAGAATCTGATACCAAGATGATATGGGGTGGCCCAATCTTCTCAATGACCTTCTCTCTCTTTTTGTATTTTCTGATATATGTGGATAATTAGTGCTACACTGAGACCTCTCACTCAGCTGACCCCTGTTGCCAATGCACCAACAATCAAGCTCTTTGGATATTCTCAACTACACACTCTTGCACAAGTAATCAAAGATCACAAGTGGTCCTGTATCCCCCTATTCCCAGATGGAATAACAAGATATCACGCAACTTTGCAATTGGTAAACTTCAAGATGAATGCTTACAAAGCAATACAATCTAGAGGCTAGGGTTGGTTGGTTTTTGGTTTAAACTGGTTCTATCTAATCCACACGCAGGTGGAGGACATATATAGGTGGAGGGGTGCGACTACAAGGGGGCCTTGCGCAAGCAACCCTCTCCCTACTAAGACTAGGACTCCTACTAGGACTAGGAGTCCAACTAGGACTCAAAGAGAGATACAAACCGACCCAATTAAGTGGTATGCGGCCACAATTGGTATACAAACCAAACCTACTACTATTAGGACTCATTATGGCGCATAGATTTCCTTTGTGGGCGCCCTCCTCTTGCTTGTCCATCAATGAGTGTGGAAATAACATATTGGCAATGTTTTCCACACTAAGTGCATTTGACCTTGTGGAGGCACTATCCCCTTGTTATCATAACATTTGTTATTTGTTGTTTTCACCATTCTAGCACTTGATCTCCATCTCCTCTTCTAGCCCATCTCCATCCATGTGTATCTCCTCTCCATGATCTCCATTCATGCTTGTGTTATTAATAAACCTGAGAATACATAAATGCATAGACTTAGGTACTATAAACTTCTCATAATCAAGAATAGCATAATCAATAAGGATTGAATTCACCTGTTGTTCTAGTAGCTTGGTCCTTGATCTTGTCATTGGTCCAAGTCTCACTTCATTTTGTTTAGGTGGTAATGTACTAGGGATGTCCTCATCACGTCTTGTCTTGAAGAAAGGGAGGATGATAGGGACATAATAGAGGTCCATGAGGTTTATTCATGCTTGAGTTGGAAAGAAATATTAAGTCTCACTGATGATTATTTTAAGGATGACTTCAAGAGGAGCTGGAAAACAATATGTGGCTGATGGAAAACAAGCTTACAAGTGTTGAAAACAATAGAGCCATGGTGAAAACAGAAGTACAAGTGATGAAAACAATCCTGCAAATGGTGAAAACAATTTTTGCAAGGATGAAAACAAGGGGATGGCGCCTCCATAGGGTTAAATGCGCCATAGTGAAGTCCTAATTAATTTAGGCATGGAATGTATGCCATAATGGCCGAACCCCCTAAAGTTGGGTCGGTTTGTATCCCTTCCTAGTCCAAGGAGGAGTCCTAGTAGAGTCCTCCTAGTCCAAGTAGGAGTCCTAGTTGATTCCTAGTCCTAGTAGGAGAGGTGCTTGTGCAAGGAGCCCTCCACCTATATATACTCCCCACCTGCGTGTGGAAGAGGAGCAACCAGTTTAAGCCAAAAACCAACAACCCTAGCCTCTAGATTGTATTGCTGCTAAGCATTCATCTTGAAGTTTACCCTTGCAAATTTGTGTGATATCTTGTTATTCCATCTGGGAATAGGGGGATACAGGACCACTTGTGATCTTTAATTACTTGTGCAAGAGTGTGTAGTTGAGAATATCCAAAGAGCTTGATTGTTGTTGCATCTGGCAACAGGGGTCTGCTAAGTGAGAGGTCTCAGTGTAGCACTAGTTATCCAATATATTAGAAAATACAAAAAGAGAGAGAAGCTCATTGAGAAGATCGGGCCACCCCATATCAATTAGCCCATTTTTTGCCGGGCAGAAGTGGCGTGTATGTTGGTTTGTAGCGAGCTCGTGAGCGCGACAGCGAAACTGACCAAAATCATTGCCCTCGGTAAGAATCCGTATAGGACTATTTTCGGCGCGGCAGAGAAAACGAGTAAAATCTGTGCCGGGAAGAAAAATTGCAAAATAAACTAGAGAAAAACTCTTTCAACCGAATATGAAAACTAAAAATGGGAAAATAAAATGTTCCCGAACGAATTTGGGGATTTTGACCATCGAAATATGCCGTAAACAGACGAAGTTCGTTTAGGCTGGATGCACTTTTTACTCCCGAGCGTCTTGAGTACTCGTGCGTCAAAAACGGAGTTCATATGCAAAAGTTATGGCCGATCAAAGTTGCTTTACCAAAACCGCCAAAAACTGCCGAAATTGACTAGAACCCGTGCTATCCCGCGGCAGGAAAACGGGCAGAAATTGTGTCGTCGTGGTAGGAAAAAAGCGTTTTTATGTGTCCTCGCGGCAGAACAAGAGCATGACAGAGAATTAGCCCGTTTTTTGTCGGCAGAAGTGGCACGCACGTTGCTTTGTAGCGAGCTCGTGGGCGCGGCAGCAAAACTGACCAAAATCCCTGCCCTCGATAGGAATCCGTATAGGACTATGTTCGGCGCGGCAGAGAAAACAAGTAAAATCTGTGCCGGGAAGAAAAATTGCAAAATAAACTAGAGAAAAACTCTTTCAGCCGAATATGAAAAACTAAAATTGGGAAAATGAAAATGTTCCCGAACGAATTTGGGGATTTTGACCATCAAAAACTGCCGTAAACAGACGAAGTTGGTTTAGACTGGATACACTTTTGACTCCCGAGCGTTTTGAGTACTCGTGCGTCAAAAACGGAGTTCATATGCAAAAGTTATGGCCGATCAAAGTTGCTTTACCAAAACCGCCAAAAACTGCTGAAATTGACTAGAACCCGTGCTATCCCGCGACAGGAAAACGGGCAGAAATTGTGCCGTCGCGGTCGGAAAACAGCGTATTTATGTGTCCTCGCGGCGGAACAAGAGCACGACAGAGAATTAGCCCATTTTTTCCGGGCAGAAGTGGCGCGTACGTTGCTTTGTAGCGAGCTCGTGGGCGCGGCAGCGAAACTGACCAAAATCCCTGCCCTCGGTAAGAATCTGTATAGGACTATTTTCGGCGCGGCAGAGAAAACGAGTAAAATCTGTGCCGGGAAGAAAAATTGCAAAATAAACTAGAGAAAAACTCTTTCAACCGAATATGTAAACTAAAAATGGGAAAATAAAATGTTCCCGACTGAATTTGGGTATTTTGACCATCGAAATATGCCATAAACAGACGAAGTCCGTTTAGGCTGGATGCACTTTTTACTCCCGAGCATCTTGAGTACGCATGATCTCATGCGTCAAAAACGGAGTTCATATGCAAAAGTTATGGCCGATCAAAGTTGCTTTACCAAAACCGCCAAAAGCTGCCAAAATGAATAGAACCCGTGCTATCCCGCGGCAGGAAAACGGGCAGAAATTGTGTCATCGTGGTAGGAAAAAAGCGTTTTTATGTGTCCTCGCGGCAGAACAAGAGCATGACAGAGAATTAGCCCGTTTTTTGTCGGCAGAAGTGGCACACACGTTGCTCTGTAGCGAGCTCGTGGGCGCGACATCGAAACTGACCAAAATCGCTGCCCTCGGTAGGAATCCGTGTAGGACTAGGTTCGACGCGGCAGAAAAACGAGTAAAATATGTGCCGGGAAGAAAAATTGCAAAATAAACTAGAAAAAACTATTTCAGTCGAACCTGAAAACTAAAAGTAGAAAAATGAAAATGTTCATGAACGATTTGGGGGATTTTGAGCGTAAAAAACTGCCGTAATCAGACGAAGTTAGTTCAGGCTGGATGCACTTTTTTACTCTCGAGCGTTTTGAGTACTCGTGCGACGAAAATGGAGTTCGGGTGCAAAGTTATGGCCGATCAAAGTTGCCTTACCAAAACCGGACCAAAAACTACGGAAATTGACTAGAACCCGTGCTATCCAGTGGCAGGAAAACAGACAAAAATTGTGCCATCGCGGTAGAAAACATCGTGTCTATGTGTCCTAGCGGCAAAACATGACACGGCAGAGAAATAGCCTTTTTTTGCCGGGCAGAAGTGGCTCGGACGTTGCTTTGTAGCGAGCTCGTGGACGCGGCAGCGAAACTGATCAAAATCGATGCCCTCGGTAGGAATCCGTGTAGGACAAGGGTCGGCGCGGCAGAGAAAACGAGTAAAATCTGTGCCGGGAAGAAAAATTGCAAAAGAAACTAGAGAAAAACTATTTGAATCGAGCCTGAAAACTAAAAGTGGAAAAATGAAAATGTTCCCGAACAAATTTAGGGATTTTGAGCATCAAAAACTGCCGTAAACAGAGAAGTGAGTTCAGGTTGGATGCACTTTTTTACTCCCGAGCGTTTGAGTACCTGTGCATCAAAAATGGAGTTCGTGTGCAAAAGTTATGGACGATCAAACTTGCCTTACCAAAACCGGGCCAAAAACTACGGAAATTTACTAGAACCCGTGCTATCCCGCGGCAGGAAAACGGACAAAAATTGTGCCGTCGCGGTAGGAAAATATCGTGTCTCTGTGTCCTGGCGGCTAAACATGAACACGGTAGAGAATTAGCCCGTTTTTTGCCGGGCAGAAGAGGCGTGGACGTTGTTTTCTAGCAAGCTCGTGGACGCGGCAGCGAAACTGATGAAAATCGCTTCCCTCGGGAGGAATCCGTGTAGGACTAGGTTCGGCGCGGCAGAGAAAACGAGTTAAATCTGTGCCGGGAAGAAAAATTGCAAAATAAACTAGAGAAAAACTATTTCATTCGAACCTGAAAACTAAAAGTGGAAAATGTAAAATGTTCACGAACGATTTGGGAGATTTTGAGCGTCAAAAACTGCCGTAACAGACGAAGTTAGTACACGCTGGATGCACTTTTACTCCGAGCGTTTTGAGTACTCGTGCGTCGAAAACGGAGTTCGTGTGCAAAAGTTATGGCCGATCAAAGTTGCCTTACCAAAACCGGGCCAAAAACTACGAAAATTGACTAGAAAATGTGCTATTCCGCAGCCGGAAAACGGACAAAAATTGTGTCGTCGTGGTAGGAAAATATCGTGTCTATGTGTCCTGGCGGCAGAACATGACCACGGTAGAGAAATAGCCCATTTTTTGCCGGGCAGAAGTGGCGCGGACGTTGCTTTGTAGTGAGCTCGTGGACGCGGTAGCGAAACTGATCAAAATCAATGCCCTCAGTAGGAATCCGTGTAAGACTAGGTTCGGCGCGATAGGGAAAACGAGTAAAATCTGTGCCGGGAAGAAAAATTCCACAATAAACTAGAGAAAAACAATTTCAATCGAACCTGAAAACTGGAAGTGGAAAAAATAAAATGTTCCCAAACGAATTTAGGGATTTTGAGCATCGAAAACTGCCATAAACAGACGAAGTGAGTTCAGGCTAGATGCACATTTTACTCCCGAGTGTTTTGAGTACTTGTGCATCGATGACGGAGTTCGTGTGCAAAAATTATGGCTGATCAAAGTTACCTTACAAAAACCGGGCCAAAAACTACGGAAATTGACTAGAACCCGTGCTATCCCGCAGCAGGAAAACGGAAAAAAATTGTGCCGTCGCGGTAGGAAAATATCGTGTCTATGTGTTCTGGCTGCAGAACATGACTACGGCAGAGAATTAGCCCGTTTTTTGCTAGGCAAAAGTGGCGCGAACGTTGCTTTGTAGCGAGCTCGTGGACACGTCAACGAAACAGACCAAAATCGCTGCCCTCGGTAGGAATCCGTGTAGGACTAGGTTCGACGCGGCAGAGAAAACGAGTAAAATCTGTGCCGGGAAGAAACATTGCAAAATAAACTAGAGAAAAACTATTTCAGTCGAACCTGAAAACTAAAAGTGGAAAAATGAAAATGTTCACGAACGATTTGGGGGATTTTGAGCGTCAAAAACTGCCGTAAACATACGAAGTTAGTTCAGGCTGGATGCACTTTTTTACTCCCCAGTGTTTTGAGTACTCGTGCGACGAAAATGGAGTTCCTGTGCAAAAGTTATGGCCGATCAAAGTTGCCTTACCAAAACCGGACCAAAAACTACGGAAATTGACTAGAACCCGTGCTATCCAGTGGCAGGAAAACGGACAAAAATTGTGCCATCGCGGTAGAAAACATCGTGTCTATGTCCTAGCGGCAAAACATGACTACGGCAGAGAAATAGCCTGTTTTTTGCCGGGCAGAAGTGGCTCGGACGTTGCTTTGTAGCGAGCTCGTGGATGCGGCAGCGAAACTGATCAAAATCGATGCCCTCGGTAGGAATCCGTGTAGGCTAGGTTCGGCGCGGCAGAGAAAACGAGTAAAATCTATGCTAGGAAGAAAAATTGCAAAATAAACTAGAGAAAAACTATTTCAGTCGAACCTGAAAACTAAAAGTGGAAAAATGTAAAATGTTCACGAACGATTTGGGAGATTTTGAGCGTCAAAAACTGCCGTAAACAGACGAAGTTAGTTCACGCTGGATGCACTTTTTACTCCCGATCGTTTTGAGTACTCGTGAGTAAAAAACGGAGTTCGTGTGCAAAACTTATGGCCGATCAATGTTGCCTTACCAAACCGGGCCAAAAACTACGGAAATTGACTAGAACTTGTGCTATCCCGCGGCAGGAAAACGGACAAAAATTGTGCCGTCGCGGTAGGAAAATATCGTGTCTATGTGTCCTGGCTGCAGAACATGACCACGATAGAGAATTAGCCCGTTTATTGCCGGGCAGAAGTGGCGCGGATGTTGCTTTGTAGCGAGCTCGTGGACGCGTCAGCGAAACTGACCAAAATCGCTGCCCTCGGTAGGAATCCGTGTAGGACTAGGTTCGACGCGACAGAAAAAACGAGTAAAATATGTGCCGGGAAGAAAAATTGCAAAATAAACTAGAGAAAAACTATTTCACTCGAACCTGAAAACCAAAAGTGGAAAAATGAAAATGTTCACGAACGATTTGGGGGATTTTGAGCGTCAAAAACTGTCGTAAACAGACGAAGTTAGTTCAGGCTGGATGCACTTTTTTACTCCCGAGCGTTTTGAGTACTCGTGCGACGAAAATGGAGTTCGTGTGCAAAAGTTATGGTCGATCAAAGTTGCCTTACCAAAACCAGACCAAAAACCACGGAAATTGACTAGAACCCGTGCTATCCCGTGGCAGGAAAACGGACAAAAATTGTGCCATTGCGGTAGAAAACATCGTGTCTATGTGTCCTAGCGGCAAAACATGACCACGACAAGAATTAGCCCGTTTTTTGCCGGGCAGAAGTGGCGCGGACGTTGCTTTGTAGCGAGCTCGTGGACGCGGCAGCGAAACTGACCAAAATCGCTGCCCTTGGTAGGAATCCGTGTAGATCTAGGTTCGTCGCGGCAGAGAAAACGAGTAAAATCGTGCCGGGAAGAAAAATTGCAAAAGAAACTATAGAAAAACTATTTGAATCGAGCCTGAAAACTAAAAGTGGAAAAATGAAAATGTTCCCGAACAAATTTAGGGATTTTGAGCATCAAAAACTGCCGTAAACAGAGAAGTGAGTTCAGGTTGGATGCACTTTTTTACTCCCGAGCGTTTTGAGTACCTGTGCATCAAAAATGGAGTCCGTGTGCAAAAGTTATGGACGATCAAACTTGCCTTACCAAAACCGGGCCAAAAACTACGGAAATTTACTAGAACCCATGCTATCCCGCGGCAGGAAAACGGACAAAAATTGTGCCGTCGCGGTAGGAAAATATCGTGTCTCTGTGTCCTGGCGGCTAAACAGAACACGGTAGAGAATTAGCCCTTTTTTTGCCGGGCAGAAGAGGCGTGGACGTTGTTTTCTAGCAAGCTCGTGGACGCGGCAGCGAAACTGACGAAAATCGCTGCCCTCGGAGGAATCCGTGTAGGACTAGGTTCGGCGCGGCAGAGAAAACGAGTTAAATCTGTGCCGGGAAGAAAAATTGCAAAATAAACTAGAGAAAAACTATTTCATTCGAACCTGAAAACTAAAAGTGGAAAATGTAAAATGTTCACGAACGATTTGGGAGATTTTGAGCGTCAAAAACTGCCGTAAACAGACGAAGTTAGTACACGCTGGATGCACTTTTTACTCCCGAGCGTTTTGAGTACTCGTGTGTCGAAACGGAGTTCGTGTGCAAAAGTTATGGCCGATCAAAGTTGCCTTACCAAAACCGGGCCAAAAACGAAAATTGACTAGAAAATGTGCTATTCCGCAGCCGGAAAACGGACAAAAATTGTGTCGTCGTGGTAGGAAAATATCGTGTCTATGTGTCCTGGCGGCAGAACATGACCACGGTAGAGAAATAGCCCATTTTTTGCCGGGCAGAAGTGGCGCGGACGTTGCTTTGTAGTGAGCTCGTGGACGCGGTAGCGAAACTGATCAAAATCAATGCCCTCAGTAGGAATCCGTGTAAGACTAGGTTCGGCGCGGTAGGGAAAACGAGTAAAATCTGTGCCGGGAAGAAAAATTCCACAATAAACTAGAGAAAAACAATTTCAATCGAACCTGAAAACTGAAAGTGGAAAAAATAAAATGTTCCCAAACGAATTTAGGGATTTTGAGCGTCGAAAACTGCCGTAAACAGACGAAGTGAGTTCAGGCTGGATGCACATTTTACTCCCGAGCGTTTTGATTACTCGTGGATCGATGACGGAGTTCGTGTGCAAAAATTATGGCTGATCAAAGTTGCCTTACAAAAACCGGACCAAAAACTACGGAAATTGACTAGAACCCGTGCTATCCCGCAGCAGGAAAACGGACAAAAATTGTGCCGTCGCGGTAGGAAAATATCGTGTCTATGTGTTCTGGCTGCAGAACATGACTACGGCAGAGAATTAGCCCGTTTTTTGCCAGGCAAAAGTGGCGCGAACGTTGCTTTGTAGCGAGCTCGTGGACACGTCAACGAAACAGACCAAAATCGCTGCCCTCGATAGGAATCCGTGTAGGACTAGGTTCGACGCGGCAGAGAAAACGAGTAAAATCTGTGCCGGGAAGAAACATTGCAAAATAAACTAGAGAAAAACTATTTCAGTCGAACCTGAAAACTAAAAGTGGAAAAATGAAAATGTTCATGAACGATTTGGGTGATTTTGAGCGTCAAAAACTGCCGTAAACATACGAAGTTAGTTCAGGCTGGATGCACTTTTTTACTCCCGAGCGTTTTGAGTACTCGTGCGACGAAAATGGAGTTACTGTGCAAAAGTTATGGCCGGTCAAAGTTGCCTTACCAAAACCGGACCAAAAACTACGGAAATTGACTAGAACCCGTGCTATCCAGTGGCAGGAAAACGGACAAAAATTGTGCCATCGCGGTAGAAAACATCGTGTCTATGTGTCCTAGCGGCAAAACATGACTACGGCAGAGAAATAGCGTGTTTTTGCCGGGCAGAAGTGGCTCGGACGTTGCTTTGTAGCGAGCTCGTGGATGCGGCAGCGAAACTGATCAAAATCGATGCCCTCGGTAGGAATCCGTGTAGGCTAGGTTCGGCGCGGCAGAGAAAACGAGTAAAATCTATGCCAGGAAGAAAAATTGCAAAATAAACTAGAGAAAAACTATTTCAGTCGAACCTGAAAACTAAAAGTGGAAAAATGTAAAATGTTCACGAACGATTTGGGAGATTTTGAGCGTCCAAAACTGCCGTAAACAGACGAAGTGAGTTCACGCTGGATGCACTTTTTACTCCCGATCGTTTTGAGTACTCGTGAGTAAAAAACGGAGTTCGTGTGCAAAACTTATGGCCGATCAAAGTTGCCTTACCAAACCGGGCCAAAAACTACGGAAATTGACTAGAACTTGTGCTATCCCGCAGCAGGAAAACGGACAAAAATTGTGCCGTCGCGGTAGGAAAATATCGTGTCTATGTGTCCTGGCTGCAGAACATGACCACGATAGAGAATTAGCCCGTTTATTGTCGGGCAGAAGTGGCGGACGTTGCTTTGTAGCGAGCTCGTGGACGCGTCAGCGAAACTGACCAAAATCGCTGCCCTCGGTATGAATCCGTGTAGGACTAGGTTCGACGCGACAGAAAAAACGAGTAAAATATGTGCCGGGAAGAAAAATTGCAAAATAAACTAGAGAAAAACTATTTCAGTCGAACCTGAAAACCAAAAGTGGAAAAATGAAAATGTTCACGAACGATTTGGGGGATTTTGAGCGTCAAAAACTGTCGTAAACAGACGAAGTTAGTTCAGGCTGGATGCACTTTTTACTCCCGAGCGTTTTGAGTACTCGTGCGACGAAAATGGAGTTCGTGTGCAAAAGTTATGGTCGATCAAAGTTGCCTTACCAAAACCGGACCAAAAACCACGGAAATTGACTAGAACCCGTGCTATCCCGTGGCAGGAAAACGGACAAAAATTGTGCCATTGCGGTAGAAAACATCGTGTCTATGTGTCCTAGCGGCAAAACATGACCACGACAGAGAATTAGCCCGTTTTTTGCCGGGCAGAAGTGGCGCGGACGTTGCTTTGTAGCGAGCTCGTGGACGCGGCAGCGAAACTGACCAAAATCGCTGCCCTTGGTAGGAATCCGTGTAGATCTAGGTTCGTCGCGGCAGAGAAAACGAGTAAAATCTGTGCCGGGAAGAAAAATTGCAAAAGAAACTATAGAAAAACTATTTGAATCGAGCCTGAAAACTAAAAGTGGAAAAATGAAAATGTTCCCGAACAAATTTAGGATTTTGAGCATCAAAAACTGCCGTAAACAGAGAAGTGAGTTCAGGTTGGATGCACTTTTTTACTCCCGAGCGTTTTGAGTACCTGTGCATCAAAAATGGAGTTCGTGTGCAAAAGTTATGGACGATCAAACTTGCCTTACCAAAACCGGGCCAAAAACTACGGAAATTTACTAGAACCCATGCTATCCCGCGGCAGGAAAACGGACAAAAATTGTGCCGTCGCGGTAGGAAAATATCGTGTCTCTGTGTCCTGGCGGCTAAACATGAACACGGTAGAGAATTAGCCCGTTTTTTGCCGGGCAGAAGAGGCGTGGACGTTGTTTTCTAGCAAGCTCGTGGACGCGGCAGCGAAACTGACGAAAATCGCTGCCCTCGGGAGGAATCCGTGTAGGACTAGGTTCGGCGCGGCAGAGAAAACGAGTTAAATCTGTGCCGGGAAGAAAAATTGCAAAATAAACTAGAGAAAAACTATTTCATTCGAACCTGAAAACTAAAAGTGGAAAATGTAAAATGTTCACGAACGATTTGGGAGATTTTGAGCGTCAAAAACTGCCGTAAACAGACGAAGTTAGTACACGCTGGATGCACTTTTTACTCCCGAGCGTTTTGAGTACTCGTGTGTCGAAAACGGAGTTCGTGTGCAAAAGTTATGGCCGATCAAAGTTGCCTTACCAAAACCGGGCCAAAAACTACGAAAATTGACTAGAAAATGTGCTATTCCGCAGCCGGAAAACGGACAAAAATTGTGTCGTCGTGGTAGGAAAATATCGTGTCTATGTGTCCTGGCGGCAGAACATGACCACGGTAGAGAAATAGCCCATTTTTTGCCGGGCAGAAGTGGCGCGGACGTTGCTTTGTAGTGAGCTCGTGGACGCGGTAGCGAAACTGATCAAAATCAATGCCCTCAGTAGGAATCCGTGTAAGACTAGGTTCGGCGCGGTAGGGAAAACGAGTAAAATCTGTGCCGGGAAGAAAAATTCCACAATAAACTAGAGAAAAACAATTTCAATCGAACCTGAAAACTGAAAGTGGAAAAAATAAAATGTTCCCAAACGAATTTAGGGATTTTGAGCGTCGAAAACTGCCGTAAACAGACGAAGTGAGTTCAGGCTGGATGCACATTTTACTCCCGAGCGTTTTGATTACTCGTGGATCGATGACGGAGTTCGTGTGCAAAAATTATGGCTGATCAAAGTTGCCTTACAAAAACCGGCAAAACTACGGAAATTGACTAGAACCCGTGCTATCCCGCAGCAGGAAAACGGACAAAAATTGTGCCGTCGCGGTAGGAAAATATCGTGTCTATGTGTTCTGGCTGCAGAACATGACTACGGCAGAGAATTAGCCCGTTTTTTGCCAGGCAAAAGTGGCGCGAACGTTGCTTTGTAGCGAGCTCGTGGACACGTCAACGAAACAGACCAAAATCGCTGCCCTCGATAGGAATCCGTGTAGGACTAGGTTCGACGCGGCAGAGAAAACGAGTAAAATCTGTGCCGGGAAGAAACATTGCAAAATAAACTAGAGAAAAACTATTTCAGTCGAACCTGAAAACTAAAAGTGGAAAAATGAAAATGTTCATGAACGATTTGGGTGATTTTGAGCGTCAAAAACTGCCGTAAACATACGAAGTTAGTTCAGGCTGGATGCACTTTTTTACTCCCGAGCGTTTTGAGTACTCGTGCGACGAAAATGGAGTTACTGTGCAAAAGTTATGGCCGGTCAAAGTTGCCTTACCAAAACCGGACCAAAAACTACGGAAATTGAATAGAACCCGTGCTATCCAGTGGCAGGAAAACGGACAAAAATTGTGCCATCGCGGTAGAAAACATCGTGTCTATGTGTCCTAGCGGCAAAACATGACTACGGCAGAGAAATAGCGTGTTTTTTGCCGGGCAGAAGTGGCTCGGACGTTGCTTTGTAGCGAGCTCGTGGATGCGGCAGCGAAACTGATCAAAATCGATGCCCTCGGTAGGAATCCGTGTAGGCTAGGTTCGGCGCGGCAGAGAAAACGAGTAAAATCTATGCCAGGAAGAAAAATTGCAAAATAAACTAGAGAAAAACTATTTCAGTCGAACCTGAAAACTAAAAGTGGAAAAATGTAAAATGTTCACGAACGATTTGGGAGATTTTGAGCGTCAAAAACTGCCGTAAACAGACGAAGTGAGTTCACGCTGGATGCACTTTTTACTCCCGATCGTTTTGAGTACTCGTGAGTAAAAAACGGAGTTCGTGTGCAAAACTTATGGCCGATCAAAGTTGCCTTACCAAACCGGGCCAAAAACTACGGAAATTGACTAGAACTTGTGCTATCCCGCAGCAGGAAAACGGACAAAAATTGTGCCGTCGCGGTAGGAAAATATCGTGTCTATGTGTCCTGGCTGCAGAACATGACCACGATAGAGAATTAGCCCGTTTATTGTCGGGCAGAAGTGGCGCGGACGTTGCTTTGTAGCGAGCTCGTGGACGCGTCAGCGAAACTGACCAAAATCGCTGCCCTCGGTATGAATCCGTGTAGGACTAGGTTCGACGCGACAGAAAAAACGAGTAAAATATGTGCCGGGAAGAAAAATTGCAAAATAAACTAGAGAAAAACTATTTCAGTCGAACCTGAAAACCAAAAGTGGAAAAATGAAAATGTTCACGAACGATTTGGGGGATTTTGAGCGTCAAAAACTGTCGTAAACAGACGAAGTTAGTTCAGGCTGGATGCACTTTTTTACTCCCGAGCGTTTTGAGTACTCGTGCGACGAAAATGGAGTTCGTGTGCAAAAGTTATGGTCGATCAAAGTTGCCTTACCAAAACCGGACCAAAAACCACGGAAATTGACTAGAACCCGTGCTATCCCGTGGCAGGAAAACGGACAAAAATTGTGCCATTGCGGTAGAAAACATCGTGTCTATGTGTCCTAGCGGCAAAACATGACCACGACAGAGAATTAGCCCGTTTTTTGCCGGGCAGAAGTGGCGCGGACGTTGCTTTGTAGCGAGCTCGTGGACGCGGCAGCGAAACTGACCAAAATCGCTGCCCTTGGTAGGAATCCGTGTAGATCTAGGTTCGTCGCGGCAGAGAAAACGAGTAAAATCTGTGCCGGGAAGAAAAATTGCAAAAGAAACTAGAGAAAAACTATTTGAATCGAGCCTGAAAACTAAAAGTGGAAAAATGAAAATGTTCCCGAACAAATTTAGGGATTTTGAGCATCAAAAACTGCCGTAAACAGAGAAGTGAGTTCAGGTTGGATGCACTTTTTTACTCCCGAGCGTTTTGAGTACCTGTGCATCAAAAATGGAGTTCGTGTGCAAAAGTTATGGACGATCAAACTTGCCTTACCAAAACCGGGCCAAAAACTACATAAATTTACTAGAACCCGTGCTATCCCGCGGCAGGAAAACGGACAAAAATTGTGCCGTCGCGGTAGGAAAATATCGTGTCTCTGTGTCCTGGCGGCTAAACATGAACACGGTAGAGAATTAGCCCGTTTTTTGCCGGGCAGAAGAGGCGTGGACGTTGTTTTCTAGCAAGCTCGTGGACGCGGCAGCGAAACTGACGAAAATCGCTGCCCTCGGGAGGAATCCGTGTAGGACTAGGTTCGACGCGGCAGAGAAAACGAGTTAAATCTGTGCCGGGAAGAAAAATTGCAAAATAAACTAGAGAAAAACTATTTCATTCGAACCTGAAAACTAAAAGTGGAAAATGTAAAATGTTCACGAACGATTTGGGAGATTTTGAGCGTCAAAAACTGCCGTAAACAGACGAAGTTAGTACACGCTGGATGCACTTTTTACTCCCGAGCGTTTTGAGTACTCGTGCGTCGAAAACGGAGTTCGTGTGCAAAAGTTATGGCCGATCAAAGTTGCCTTACCAAAACCGGGCCAAAAACTACGAAAATTGACTAGAAAATGTGCTATTCTGCAGCAGGAAAACGGACAAAAATTGTGTCGTCGTGGTAGGAAAATATCGTGTCTATGTGTCCTGGCGGCAGAACATGACCAAGGTAGAGAAATAGCCCATTTTTTGCCGGGCAGAAGTGGCGCGGACGTTGCTTTGTAGTGAGCTCGTGGACGCGGTAGCGAAACTGATCAAAATAATTGCCCTCAGTAGAAATCCGTGTAAGACTAGGTTCGGCGCGGTAGGGAAAACGAGTAAAATCTGTGCCGGGAAGAAAAATTCCACAATAAACTAGAGAAAAACAATTTCAATCGAACCTGAAAACTGAAAGTGGAAAAAATAAAATGTTCCCAAACGAATTTAGGGATTTTGAGCATCGAAAACTGCCATAAACAGACGAAGTGAGTTCAGGCTGGATGCACATTTTACTCCCGAGTGTTTTGAGTACTCGTGCATCGATGACGGAGTTCGTGTGCAAAAATTATGGCTGATCAAAGTTGCCTTACAAAAACCGGGCCAAAAACTACGGAAATTGACTAGAACCCGTGCTATCCCGCAGCAGGAAAACGGACAAAAATTGTGCCGTCGCGGTAGGAAAATATCGTGTCCATGTGTCCTGGCGACAGAACATGACCACAGCAGAGAATTAGCCCATTTTTTGCCGGGCAGAAGTGGCGCGGACGTTGCTTTGTAGCGAGCTCGTGGACGCGTCAGCGAAACTGACCAAAATCGTTGCCCTCGGTAGGAATCCGTGTAGGACTAGGTTCGACGCGAAAGAAAAAACGAGTAAAATATGTGCCGGGAAGAAAAATTGCAAAATAAACTAGAGAAAAACTATTTCAGTAGAACCTGAAAACTAAAAGTGGAAAAATGAAAATGTTCACGAACGATTTGGGGGATTTTGAGCGTCAAAAACAGTTGTAAACAGACGAAGTTAGTTCAGGTTGGCTGCACTTTTTTACTCCCGAGCGTTTTGAGTACTCGTGCGACGAAAATGGAGTTCGTGTGCAAAAGTTATGGTCGATCAAAGTTGCCTTACCCAAACCGGACCAAAAACCACGGAAATTGACTAGAACCCGTGCTATCCCGTGGCAGGAAAACGGACAAAAATTGTGCCATTGCGGTAGAAAACATCGTGTCTATGTGTCCTAGCGGCAAAACATGACCACGACAGAGAATTAACCCGTTTTTTGCCAGGAAGAAGTGGCGCGCGCGTTGCTTTGTAGCGAGCTCGTGGACGCGGCAGCGAAACTGACCAAAATCGCTGCCCTTAGTAGGAATCCGTGTAGATCTAGGTTCGTCGCGGCAGAGAAAACGAGTAAAATCTGTGCCGGGAAGAAAAATTGCAAAAGAAACTAGAGACAAACTATTTGAATCGAGCCTGAAAACTAAAAGTGGAAAAATGAAAATGTTCCCGAACAAATTTAGGGATTTTGAGCATCAAAAACTGCCGTAAACAGAGAAGTGAGTTCAGGTTGGATGCACTTTTTTACTCCCGAGCGTTTTGAGTACCTGTGCATCAAAAATGGAGTTCTTTTGCAAAATTTATGGACGATCAAACTTGCCTTACCAAAACCGGGACAAAAACTACGGAAATTTACTAGAACCTGTGCTATCCCGCGGCAGGAAAACGGACAAAAATTGTGCCGTCGCGGTAGGAAAATATCGTGTCTATGTGTCCTGGCGGCTAAACATGAACACGGTAGAGAATTAGCCCGTTTTTTACCGGGCAGAAGTGGCGTGGATGTTGTTTTCTAGCAAGCTCGTGGACGCGGCAGCGAAACTGACGAAAATCGCTGCCCTCGGGAGGAATCCGTGTAGGACTAGGTTCGGCGCGGCGGAGAAAACGAGTTAAATCTGTGCCGGGAAGAAAAATTGCAAAATAAACTAGAGAAAAACTATTTCATTCGAACCTGAAAACTAAAAGTGGAAAATGTAAAATGTTCACGAACGATTTGGGAGATTTTGAGCGTCAAAAACTGCCGTAAACAGACGAAGTTAGTACACGCTGGATGCACTTTTCACTCCCGAGCGTTTTGAGTACTCCCGAGCGTTTTGAGTACTCGTGCGTCGAAAAGTTATGGCCGATCAAAGTTGCCTTACCAAAACCGGGCCAAAAACTATGAAAATTGACTAGAAAATGTGCTATTCCGCAGCCGGAAAACGGACAAAAATTGTGTCGTCGCGGTAGGAAAATATCGTGTCTATGTGTCCTGGCGGCAGAACATGACCACGGTAGAGAAATAGCCCATTTTTTGCCGGGCAGAAGTGGCGCGGACGTTGCTTTGTAGTGAGCTCGTGGACGCGGTAGCGAAACTGATCAAAATCAATGCCCTCAGTAGGAATCCGTGTAAGACTAGGTTCGGCGCGGTAGGGAAAACGAGTAAAATCTGTGCCGGGAAGAAAAATTCCAAAATAAACTAGAGAAAAACAATTTCAATCGAACCTGAAAACTGAAAGTGGAAAAAATAAAATGTTCCCAAACGAATTTAGGGATTTTGAGCGTCGAAAACTGCCGTAAACAGACGAAGTGAGTTCAGGCTGGATGCACATTTTACTCCCGAGCGTTTTGATTACTCGTGCATCGATGACGGAGTTCGTGTGCAAAAATTATGGCTATTCAAAGTTGCCTTACAAAAACCGGGCCAAAAACTACGGAAATTGACTAGAACCCATGCTATCCCGCAGCAGGAAAACGGACAAAAATTGTGCCGTCGCGGTAGGAAAATATCGTGTCCATGTGTCCTGGCGACAGAACATGACCACGGCAGAGAATTAGCCTGTTTTTTGCCGGGCAGAAGTGGCGCGGACGTTGCTTTGTAGCGAGCTCGTGGACCTGTCAGCGAAACTGACCAAAATCGCTGCCCTCGGTAGGAATCCGTGTAGGACTAGGTTCGACGCGGCAGAGAAAACGAGTAAAATCTGTGCCGTGAAGAAAAATTGCAAAATAAACTAGAGAAAAACTATTTCAGTCGAACCTGAAAACTAAAAGTGGAAAAATAAAAATGTTCACGAACTATTTGGGGGATTTTGAGCGTCAAAAACTGCCGTAAACAGACGAAGTTAGTTCAGGCTGGATGCACTTTTTTACTCCCGAGCGTTTTGAGTACTCGTGCGACGAAAATGGAGTTCCTGTGCAAAAGTTATGGCCGATCAAAGTTGCCTTACCAAACCGGACCAAAAACTACGGAAATTGACTAGAACCCGTGCTATCCAGTGGCAGGAAAACGGAAAAAAATTGTGCCATCGCGGTAGAAAACATCGTGTCTATGTGTCCTAGCGGCAAAACATGACTACGGCAGAGAAATAGCCTGTTTTTTGCCGGGCAGAAGTGGCACGAACGTTGCTTTGTAGCGAGCTCGTGGATGCGGCAGCGAAACTGATCAAAATCGATGCCCTCGGTAGGAATCCGTGTAGGACTAGGTTCGGCGCGGCAGAGAAAACGAGTAAAATCTATGCCGGGAAGGAAAATTGCAAAATAAACTAGAGAAAAACTATTTCAGTCGAACCTGAAAACTAAAAGTGGAAAAATGTAAAATGTTCGGGAACGATTTGGGAGATTTTGAGCATCAAAAACTGCCGTAAACAGACGAAGTTTGTTCACGTTGGATGCACTTTTTACTCTCGAGCGTTTTGAGTACTCGTGCGTACAAAACGGAGTTCGTGTGCATGGCCAATCAAAGTTGCCTTACCAAAACCGGGCCAAAAACTACGGAAATTGACTAGAACCCGTGCTATCCCGTGGCAGGAAAACGGACAAAAATTGTGCCGTCGCGGTAGGAAAATATCGTGTCTATGTGTCCTGGCTGCAGAACATGACCACGGCAGAGAATTAGCCCGTTTTTTGCCGGGCAGAAGTGGCGCGGACGTTGCTTTGTAGCGAGCTCGTGGACGCGTCAGCGAAACATACCAAAATCGCTGCCCTCGGTAGGAATCCGTGTAGGACTAGGTTCGACGCGGCAGAGAAAACGAGTAAAATCTGTGCCGGGAAGAAAAATTGCAAAATAAACTAGAGAAAAACTATTTCAGTCGAACCTGAAAACTAAAAGTAGAAAAATGAAAATGTTCACAAATGATTGGGGGATTTTGAGCATCAAAAACTGCCGTAATCAGACGAAGTTAGTTCAGGCTGGATGCACTTTTTTACTCTCGAGCATTTTGGGTACTCGTGCGACGAAAATGGAGTTCCTGTGCAAAAGTTATGGCCGATCAAAGTTGCCTTACCAAAACCGGACCAAAAACTACGGAAATTGACTAGAACCTGTGCTATCTCGTGGCAGGAAAACGGACAAAAATTGTGCCATCGCGGTAGAAAACATCGTGTCTATGTGTCCTAGCGGCAAAACATGACCACGGCAGAGAAATAGCACGTTTTGTGCCGGGCAGAAGTGGCGCAGACGTTGCTTTGTAGCGAGCTCGTGGACGCGGCAGCGAAACTGATCAAAATCGATGCCCTCTGTAGGAATCCGTGTAGGACAAGGTTCGGCGCGGCAGAGAAAACGAGTAAAATCTGTGCCGGGAAGAAAAATTGCAAAATAAACTAGAGAAAAACTATTTCAGTCGACCCTGAAAACTAAAAGTGGAAAAATGTAAAATGTTCACGAACGATTTGGGAGATTTTGAGCGTCGAAAACTACCGTAAACAGACGAAGTGTGTTCACGCTGGATGCACTTTTTACTCCCGAGCGTTTTGAGTACTCGTGCGTAAAAAACGGAGTTCGTGTGCAAAAGTTATGGCCGATCAAACTTGCCTTACCAAAACCGGGCCAAAAACTACGGAAATTGACTTGAACCCGTGCTATCCCGCGGCAGGAAAACGGACAAAAATTGTGCCGTCGCGGTAGGAAAATATCGTGTCTATGTGTTCTGGCTGCAGAACATGACCACGGCAGAGAATTAGCCCGTTTTTTGCCAGGCAGAAGTGGCGCGAACGTTGCTTTGTAGCGAGCTCGTGGACGCGTCAACGAAACAGACCAAAATCGCTGCTGTCGAATCTCTGACTCTACAAATCCCTTAGGTGACCCTATCGGGTTTCGACTAGGAGAAGTCATGTCGCTGGTGGAATCGTCGGCTAGACAGGGGGCGAGATTTACCCAGGTTCGGGGCCCTCGTAGATGTAAAACCCTTACTCCTGCCTCTTGTCGATCTGTATTGACGGAAAGATCGATTACAATGGTGATGCTCGAATCAAGAGTAAGATCTCGAGTTCAAGGCTTTGATGGTGTTGTATTGCTTGGTCCTCTCCCGGGGGGCTCTCCTGGCCTTATATAGGTGGCCAGGTCTCGAATCCTACCCGGAGAGGACTCGAACCCTAACTAGGTCGGTTACATGTTTCCTATCTTAACCCGCAAGTTAGTGCAGGTGGGCTTCACGTGGGCCATCTGGAGTATGCCAAGGGCTCCTCTTCTTGGGTGATAAGGACATGCCTAAGGATTATGTTCTCACAAGCTTGGATGGAGAGTTGATAGAAGACCAGATGATCATGGTGAAAACAATCATTCAAGATGGTGAAAACAAGATTACAATGGTGGAAACAATAAAGCAAGATGGTGAAAAACAATAAATAACAATTGTTATTCCATGAAAACAATTGTTATTCATCAAGACAAGGGGATAGGTGCCTCCACCAAGTCAAATGCGCCTCCTAAAATCCTATTCCATATAGGTTTGGTTTGTATACCAATTGGGCCGAATTCCTTTGTGTGTGGAATCGGTTTGTATCCCTAGTTGTGTCCTAGTTGGACTCCTAGTCCTAATAGGAGTCCTAGTCCTAGTTGGAGGTGGGTTGCTTGCGCAAGGAAGCCCTTGTGGCCGCACCCCCCCACCTATATATTCATGCCACCTGCGTGTGGATTAGGGGAGAACAATTTAGACAAAGAAAACCCTAGCCTTGAGATTGTATTGCTGCTAAGCATTCATCTTGAAGTATACCAAGTCAAAGTTTGCGTGATATCTTGCTATTCCATTGGGAATTAGGGGGATACAGGACCACTTGTGATCATTGATTTCTTGTGCAAGAGTGTGTAGTTGAGAATATCCAAAGGGCTTGATTGTTGTTGCATTGGCAACAAGGGTCATCCAAGTGAGAGGTCTCAGTGTAGCACTAGTTATCCACATATATTCAGAAAATACAAAAAGAGAGAGAGAAGCTCATTGAGAAGATTGGGCCACCCCATATCATCTTGGTATCAGATTCTCCAGGTTTACTCGGTGAGCAAAGTTATCCCTAGTTTTAGTTGTTTTTATTCCTATCCAGAAAAAGCCACACACAAAAAAAATATTAGGTTTAGATCATTGCCAGAGCCTAGATCAACACCAATTTGCATCTACCTAGTTGCTGCTTTTTGTTGATTTGCGTTCCTGTTTTTCTGTTTTTAGGTTTTCATCTTTTAGGGTTCATCTAGTTTCCTTGTTTTTTCTATCCGAAAATCCCCACCAAAAATATTGTGGATCTTGTTGTTCTCGGGAGTTTTAGACCTACAATTTGTTTTACAAGTTGATCTAGTTCCTTGAGTTCATCGTGTTGCATTGGTGCTGTTTTCAACTCGTGTTGAGCCGCAAGTACTCATATCCGAGCCCTAGTGGTTTTCAGAATCCTGCCGTGGCACAATAACTGCCTAAATCGCTGCCGCCAGCCGCTCCTACCCGTACTCGGTTTCGCACCGTAACACCCTTACCAAACCGCCTCGCGGTGCCCATATTCCCTTACCAGCGCGTGCCTCACCCTAGCCGCAGTCGGTGATGTAGCCCACCCAACTACACCAAGTGCACCGATGACAAGATCACGCGCAAAGGCCATCCAAGATAAGGTGAATTCGCTCCTCTCGACTCACACTTCCGGTAACTTGGTGGATGGTGCTCTACCTCATGGCGCAACTGATAAGGGGTGGCCCAATCTTCTCAATGAGCTTCTCTCTCTCTTTTTGTATTTTCTGAATATATGTGGATAACTAGTGCTACACTGAGACCTCTCACTTGGATGACCCTCGTTGCCAATGCAACAACAATCAAGCCCTTTGGATATTCTCAACTACACACTCTTGCACAAGCAATCAATGATCACAAGTGGTCCTGTATCCCCCTAATTCCCAATGGAATAGCAAGATATCACGCAAACTTTGACTTGGTATACTTCAAGATGAATGCTTAGCAGCAATACAATCTCAAGGCTAGGGTTTTCTTTGTCTAAATTGTTCTCCCCTTTGCTATGCGCCCTAGAGGGGGTATATATGAGAGGGGGTGCGGCCACAAGACCCCTCCTTGCGCAAGCACTACTCCTAATAGGACTAGAACTCCTATACCTAACACAATTGGATACAAACCGACCCCACACACAAGGGGTGCGGCCAATATTGGTATACAAACCAATTCTACTTCTATTAGGACATATAGGGCGCATTGATGCTTCCTTGTGGGCGCCTTCCTCTTGCCTTGTCCATCCATGAGTGTGAAATAACAATATGGCATTGTTTTCCACACTTAGTGCATTTGATCTTGTGGAGGCACCATCTCCATATCTTGATGAATAACAATTGTTTTATTGGAATAACAATTGTTATGAATTGTTTTCACACCATCTTGAATGTTTGTTTTCACCATGATCTTGTTGTCTTGTATCAACTCATCACTCTCCTAATCCTTAGGTCCTCATCCTTTTCTTCAAGACGTCCTCGTCTTGTGATTATCTGAAAGTGGAATAAACAAGAAAAACAAAGTGTATGCACCATATATATAGATATATTGGTACTCATTAGTTGTTAGCAAAACACAATATAGTGAATATATCATATGATCACGAAATTTGTATGCAAACAACACATAATAGTCATATTTTTTCATCTCATAGCAATCAAAATTGCAAATATAAGTATAGTTTGATTTAATGGAACATGTATCCAACAAATAATGTGGTGAACTAAATATATGTGTTTCGGCTACTTCATGTTTATCAATATCTATCCCAAATAACACATTATTTATTTCGGCCACTTCATTATATGTAACACATATATGATGTATCATGAAAATTTTATCCAAATTATAGTCACCAATCAAATAAAATTTGAAACTAGTATCATATGTGCTAACATTATCACAAACAAATTTATCCATAGCACATTGTATATCAATTGGTTCTTTAAGCATGTCATCATAAATAATATCACTAGAAGGTATCATAGCAAGTACTTCTTTATGTGTAATCAAAACCATGTTGTGAAATTTCGAATTCATAGGTTTGTATGGTTGAAAATTATCACATAATTCATTACTACTAGGTACCAACCCGAAATCTATACCATTATCATTACTAACCTCCTCATGTGTAGTAGGTATGATCTCCTCAATATCTTGTGAATTTGAAGGTTGTAGCTCCCTTTCTTCAAAAATAACCTTCATATCACAAGCTAGCTTTCTTGTATCCTCCAATTTATGTGATGATTGTAATGTTTCCTTGCCCTCCCTTTCTTCAAGAGAAACCTGTACATAAGAAACAACACTAGGAAAAATTATGTTATTAGTTAAAAGGCTCTTTCCACTCGGCCTAGACTTGTCTTCTTCCATAGAATTGGTATTTCCACTCTCCTTCTCTTGAAGCATCTCAATTTTGTGTCTTGAGTCATTCACAATCTGTTGTGGTGTCATAGGCCTCAAAATAATATCCTTATTGTTCCAATTCAAGTGATATGTGTTAGCTCTTCCCATATGTGTAACCTTTTTATCAAATTGCCAAGGTCTTCCAAATAACAAGTGACAAACTGTCATGGGAACCACATCACACTCAATTGTATCTTTGTATGGTCCAATTTGAAAATCCACTCTCACCATATGGCATACCTTGATTTCTTCCTTGTTATTTAACCATTGAATATAATATGGTTGTGGGTGTGGATTGTAATGCAACCTTAGCTTTGCACATAACTCCTTGCTTGCTAGATTTCTACAACTCCCTCCATCAATGATCACCTTGCAAGCCATATTGGGTCCAACAATTGCCTTGGTTTGAAATAAATTGCATCTTTGGCTCTCATCATTGCTAGGAATAACACTCAAAGCCTTGGTGCAAACAATGGTTGGATAATTGGTAGCAAAAGCATTAAGGGGACCATCATCATCATCATCACATGTATCCTCTCCATTAGGATCAGCATCATCTCCACTCTCATACTCCTCATTAGCATTGATCACCATGACTTTCTTATTAGGACAATCTCTCTTAAAGTGCCCTCTTCCTCCACAAGTATGGCATGTCATGTCTCTATGTCTAGCTGTTGATTGAGTAGAACCATTTCCACTAGCTGCAGGTTGTGGTGTTTTCCTTGTATTGGAGATGCTAGACTCGGGTTTGGATGGTGTACTATCTCGAGTTGGAGTAATTGTAGGTGTAGGTGGTGAAAAGGAAGAGGATCTCGAGGGCCAAATTTTCCTTGGAGCCAAAGTAACCTCCTCGGCCAACCTCTTTTCTGCCTCCCTTGATTGATGTAACAATTCTGTCATATTGTTATATGGCACATGCCTCACAATGCATCTAATTTGAAAAGATAATCCTGACAGAAATCTTTGCATTGTTTGCTCTTTTGCTTCAACAACTCGAGCTCTTTGTAGCACTAATTCCATCTCTTTGTAATATTGATCCACTGAATTTGTTCCTTGCTTCAAATTTTGCAACTTGTCATAGAGAGTCCTCAAATAATTTGTTGGAACAAACCTCTCAGTCATAAGTTGTTTCATCTCAGCCCATGTAGTAATTTCTGGTTGATTTTGTGTTTCCCTCAATCTTATGATGCCATCCCACCACAAGAGAGCATAACCATCAAATCCAGAAGATGCTAGCTTGATTTTCCTCTCATCAGTATAATTATGCATCCTCCATAGTTTTTCTATCTTCAATTCCCACATCAAGAACTCCTCAGCATCATCATTATCACATGTGAGAGTAGGCACAAAGAATTTTGGTTTCCCAAGGCCATCCTCTTCTCTATTATCATCCAATGGAATTCTTCTAGGTGGAAAATTGCCACGGCCTCCATAAGCAATGGCTCGGCCTTCTTCATGATTACCACCAAGATTAGCTCTTTGTAATTGTGTGGAGATATTTGCAACTTCCCTTGTGAGATTATTCATGGCCTCTTGAAGAACACGAATTGAATTTGTAGCTTCAGTTTGTTTCTCAATAACCACTGTCAAATCCTTCCTTAGGATATCATCATATTCCTCAATTTTCTTCTCAACTCTATGCTCAATCCGATTAGCAACTCCTTCTCTAAAGAGATTAAAATCTGCCCATGTACATGTATCATCAGCATTCTTTGTTTTGGGCATCAAATCAGCTTTCTCCTTTTCACCCTGCACAGAAGATTCACTAGCAAAACTCATGATTAATGGGTTAGTGAAAATAAATAATCAATGGGTTGTGGTGCCTCTCAAACTCACTCAAACCAGCAAAGAAAGGTTCACTTACTGTTCCAAAGTGAATAAGGATCAACTTACCAACAAGTACCAATGAAAACTGTGTCAAGTGTGAGAAGAGAATACCCAGGCTCTCAAGTGTCACAATGCAAAACAAGGTATTTGGTGGGGCTTGGTTGGGTTCCTAACAACACCAAAATAACAACTCCAATGCACTGCTCAATGTGATAAAAATAACTAAAGGAAACACACTCACACTTGGAGACAATTGTGGCTTAGCAAATATGTGGTAGAGATTTTGCAAGCACTAGAAAGACACTAGCAAATACTCAATGAAACAGGCACAAGATTGCTCAATATGTCCACAAAAATTCCAATATGAAATAGCTTCCACTAGTGATATGTAGCTCGGCCTCTTTTGCTTTTTCTCTTCTTTCTATTTTTTTTTTTTTATACTTTTTCCTTTTTCTATTTTTTTTTTGATTTTTCAATGGCCTTTGAATCAACTAGGAGCAATATGTAGATGGAAAAACAAAAATTAGTGGACAGATTAGATCAAATGAGCAGCCTGTAGAGTAATAAAATAGCTAGTCTTTGGGTTTTGGAAACCTAAATATAGCTGTAGAATGGCTTTGTCTAAGGCTTGTCAAAGATCAGCACGAAATCCTAGAGATAACAGGGGGTAAACAAAAGAAAAACTATGAAAATCTGATGTTAATTGAGCTCACGGCAGCACTAAAGGGTCACGGCAGGAAAACTGTTGGTTTTGTGCCGTACGGCAGCAAAACATAGCGAATTTGACTCACGGCAGAGCTCACGGCAGAGGCGCGGTGGTGTGCTGCGGTGGGATTGCGGATAGCGCTCGCGGTAAGGATTTTATGGGCACTGGTAAGCGGAATCCGATACCGAATAGGAGGAGTGCGCGCTAGTGGCGGCAGCGGCGGCAGCGATTTGGTTTGCTTTTGCGCTCGCGGCAGACGAATCCGAGCGGGCCTAGGAGACCGACTGCGGTTAGGTTTTGCGCGCGCTGGTAAGCGGATTTTGGCACCGTGGGCTAGTTTGGTAAGCGCAAGTGTTAGCGAATCCGAGCTGCGGCAGGAACTAGGGCACGGCAGCGAATTGAAACAAAACGTTGCCACGGCAGGAACCCGAATACAACTAGAATTGCAAGTATGATATGGATCAAAATAGTAACCGCAGCAATGCAACCTTATGAACCCTAGGAACTAGATCAACTTGAACACAAGCTGTAGGTCTAAAATTCCCGAGAACAACAAGATCCACAATATTTTTGGTGGGGATTTTCGGATAGACAAATAAGGAAACTAGATGAACCCTAAAATATGAAAACCTAAAAACAGAAAAACAGAAACGCAAATCAACAAAAAGCAGCAACTAGGTAGATGCAAATTGGTGTTGATCTAGGTTCTGGCAATGATCTAAACCTAATATTTTTGTGTGGCTTTTTCTGGATAGGAATAAAAACAACTAAAACTAGGGATAACTTTGCTCACCGAGTAAACCTGGAGGCTCTGATACCAAGATGATAAGGGGTGGCCCAATCTTCTCAATGAGCTTCTCTCTCTCTTTTTGTATTTTCTGAATATATGTGGATAACTAGTGCTACACTGAGACCTCTCACTTGGATGACCCTCGTTGCCAATGCAACAACAATCAAGCCCTTTGGATATTCTCAACTACACACTCTTGCACAAGCAATCAATGATCACAAGTGGTCCTGTATCCCCCTAATTCCCAATGGAATAGCAAGATATCACGCAAACTTTGACTTGGTATACTTCAAGATGAATGCTTAGCAGCAATACAATCTCAAGGCTAGGGTTTTCTTTGTCTAAATTGTTCTCCCCTTTGCTATGCGCCCTAGAGGGGGTATATATGAGAGGGGGTGCGGCCACAAGACCCCTCCTTGCGCAAGCACTACTCCTAATAGGACTAGAACTCCTATACCTAACACAATTGGATACAAACCGACCCCACACACAAGGGGTGCGGCCAATATTGGTATACAAACCAATTCTACTTCTATTAGGACATATAGGGCGCATTGATGCTTCCTTGTGGGCGCCTTCCTCTTGCCTTGTCCATCCATGAGTGTGAAATAACAATATGGCATTGTTTTCCACACTTAGTGCATTTGATCTTGTGGAGGCACCATCTCCATATCTTGATGAATAACAATTGTTTTATTGGAATAACAATTGTTATGAATTGTTTTCACCATCTTGAATGTTTTTTTTCACCATGATCTTGTTGTCTTGTATCAACTCATCACTCATGCTTGTGAGAACATAATCCTTAGGTCCATCCTTATCATCAACACTGTGTGTGCTCAGGTTCAAGCCCACCACGGGTGCCCAAGAAGACGCGGAAGGCGAACGAGCAAGACCAGCACAAGGAGACGAAGGCGGGAAGCTCCAGGCAGCGGAACCTCCGGTGTTCCCTCCGGAGCCTCCGCTCCCCGCTCACCACCGGAACCTCCGGTGTGGCCTCCGCCCAAAAGCCCTTCGGGTGGAAAGTGGCGGAGCTACCACCGGAGCCACCACCGGAGCCACCACCGGAACCCGGGCGGAACCTCCGGTATTCCCACCGGAGCCTCCGCTCCACGACTCGCCACCGGAGCCTCCGGTGCTACCTTCGCACGGAACCCCTTCGGGTGGGTGACCACGGAGCCACCACCGGACCCCACCGGAGCCTCCGCTCCATCCACCGGAACCTCCGGTGGAAACCACCGGAGCCTCCGCTACTGTGCGGACTGCGTGACACTTGCGGGCCTTGGGCCTTGTTTCTTATCCTCCCACCTACCCCCTTTGGCACTAGACTATATAGTCACCCCCATTCTCAGATCTAGGGTTAGAGTTGAATTTAGAACATTTGGAGCTCAGCTCTCTTGTATCCCTCTTTGAGGAACCATCCCTCCGACATCGTCGAGGATTGTATCAAGGCACATCCAACTACTTGATCTCTCCCTTTGGGTTTCTATCAAGTACTTGACCAATCTTCCTCTCGATTATCTTGAGGTTCTATTGGCGTAGTGGACCGGCTACGGGTGTAAAGCGGTTTCAATCAAGGTGAGCTCAGTTGAATCGATCGTTCCGTAGGCGACCCTCGGGGTTAGTTGACGGAAGATTTGGGGTTCTTCGGTTCTTACTAGTTATCCTTGTGTTTGTTTGCGTTGCCCTCGATTTCCCCCTCGTTTCCCCCTCGTGTGTTCATCGAGTTCTTCGTGTTCTTCGTGTTCTCTGTCGATTCATGAAGATCGGGCCAATCTAGGAGTACCCCTCCGCATCATCTGGTATCCAGAGCTAGATTGACACGAATCCGACACCCATACCCCTCCCCATCCACCAATTTTTTCTTTTTCCACCAAGAATTTCGAAAATCCTCAAAAAATAGCCAAAAGGGAATTTGACCGATCTGTTGACTCGTTGAGTTTTTCGTGGTTTTTCTTCATAGATTTGTTGCCAAATACCTTTCCACACCTTTCCATTCAGCCAATTTTTCCAATTTCGCCCAAAATTTTTCTTGATTTTGTGGGAATTTCGAATTTGAGCCAAAAACTCAGAAAATTTCAGCTCTTCGATTCTCCGGCAGATTTTGGAACTTGTTTTTCTTTGTCGTTTGTGATCCAAATTGAGTGCAACGAGTTGCTACGCGACGCCCACGACATCACCTACGCTTCCACATCATCGGATCGCCACGACATCGACTCCCTCACGGCCGCAAGTCCGTGATCATCAAATAAGAGAGGTATAACTTGCTTCCGCTTGCACCACCCCATCCCATTGTGTTACTTACCTATCGGACTAGTTCTTTTTTACACCGCTTGGCATCGCATTTGTGGCATCGAGAGTGCGAAGTTAGCGCTTGTGAGAGATTAGCTACCGAGTAGGCATTGGCACTTTGGAATCCATCAAAAAGAGAAAATCAAAAAAAAAAGAGAAAAAGAGAAAATAGAAAAAGAAGCAAAAGGATCGGTGCCAATTGCTTTCCATTGTAGGAACGTGTAGCATTGCGTCGCAAAAGAGAAAGAGTGACCGATTGCCACGGTGCGAATCTTGTTGCCTTTTCAACTTTGCGGTTTGAGCTTGCGTCCTCCTTGTGTTAGTGTGGCATTGAGCATTAGTCTACGTTAGGGCCATTTCGTTCTTCGCTCGTCCATTGGTCGCACTAACCCCATTTTTCCCTTGCGTGTGTGTGTTCCACCATTTTTCCATCCTATAGGTTTGGTTTTTGTGCTAACTTTTCTTTGAATTCTCTCCACGATTGACAACAAACTTTTCTTCGGTTTTGGTCGATTTTTTCCTCGCCACTTTCCTAACCTATTTGCCTTCCATATAAAGTGTGTGTGTTGCCGTTTGCGGTTTCTTTCGATCTTTTGGATTCGCTCTTGACATACCGCCCTACACCTAGGCTCGTCCACTAGCCTCAATACGACCAAGAAAGGTAACTTGGGTAAGTGAGGCGTCCATTTCTTCAATATCACCCTTGTGTGTGTTTTTGAGATGGCTAGGGAAGGAGTATTCACAAGTCCGAGCTCGGAAGACGAAGGCAACCCATTCTACAACGACAATGATTACGCCAACTTCGTCACCCACAATGACCACTTTCAACTCCGCGAACTCGTCAAGGACGGGTTGCAACGCTGTGAGCGTCGACTCCAAGAGCAAGAGGCTCGATTGAATGATCAAATGACGCGCATCAACATCAACTTGGCTAATCTTGCCAATCGTCGTCATTCATCATCGTCCTCAAGGTCTCGTCGCTCAAGCCACCGCAATCAAGATCCTCACCAACCTCGTCGCCATGATCGCCATGATCGCCACAACGTGGAGGAGGGTGGACAACCTCAACAAGCACCACCACCTCCTCCACAACATCAACAACCTCCGCGACGCAATCGGTATGAGGATAGCTCGCCATCACCACCACCTCGACATCGCCAAGGCCGTGGTGACCCTCTTCAACAACCGCAACGCCCGGACCTTCGACAACACCATCATCCTCCACCTCCACAAGGCCACGCTCAAGACTATGGCCACAACGATTTCGTGGAAGATGCTCGTCAACATCGAAGGCCACCAAGGCGCCATGCGCGTCCCAACAACAATGACCGCCAAGAACATGATCATCCTCAACAACCTCTCCAAGAACAAGAACGTCCTCAACAACATCACAATGGCCATGATGATAGTGAACGCAGTGAAGCTAGGCTCCGTCACCACCAACCACCACCACCTAAGGACCACCGGCGTCATCCTCCCCATCATGATCGCCACCGCCAAGACAATGAGGATGACCCCTATGATGATTCGCCTCCCATGTATGATGAAGACCCCCATGAGCGCCAACAAGCGCGCCCCCATCGTCCGCAAGAGGACAACAACATGAGTGCTCTTCGTTTCAATGTCCCCAAGTTCAATGGTGAGAATGATCCCGAAGACTATCTTGCTTGGGCTCTCAAGGTTGACAAGATCTTTGGCATTCACAACTTCACCGACAAGAAGATGGTTGCTCTAGCATCTTTGGAATTCGAAGGCTATGCACTCTTATGGTGGGATCGTCTACAAGCCGAACGAGTCCGCAATCGCGTTGCTCCTATTGCCACTTGGAATGAGATGAAGCAATTCATGCATGCTCGATTCGTTCCTCCTCACTACAAGCGTGACCTCTTCAAGAAGCTTCAAGAACTTCGTCAAGGTGTGAAGTCCGTTGATGAGTACTACAAGGAAATGGAGACATCTTTGATCCGCGCTCATGTGATAGAATCTCAAGAGCAAACAATGGCCCGCTTCCTCAATGGCCTCAACTATCCTATAAGGAAGATCGTCGAGTATCAACCGTATGACAACATTGTGGCCCTTGTCCACCAAGCTCTCAAGGCGGAACGCCAAATTGCGGAAGATCTCAAATATAGCAAGCAAAAGGCTTTCTTCAACTCAAGACCATCATCCTCTACTCCAATGACACAAGCTCCTCCTCCAACTACCACCAAGAGCAACCCGCGAGCCTCTAGTGCTCCCAACAAGTCTTCCCAACCATTCAAGAAGCAAGCTCCTCCAACCTCATCCTCAAGTGCTCCTCAAGTCAAGTCAAGCACTATTACTTGCTTCAAGTGTGGTGGTAGTGGACACAAGTCCTTTGAATGTTCCAACAAGATGATCATGATTGTCAACCAAGACGGTGAACGTGATTCTATGAGCGAAGGTGAATACTATGCCTTGCATCAAGTTGCTCTCAACCCTTTGTGATATGGGGTGGCCCGATCTTCTCGATGAACTCTCTCTCTATCTTTTTGTATTTTCTGGATTTTGTGATAACTAGTGCTACACTGAGACCTCTCACTTGGATGATCCTCGTTGCCAATGCAACAACTACCAATCCCTTTGGATATTCTCAACTACACACTCTTGCACACGCAATCAAAGATCACGAGTGGTCCTGTATCCCCTTATTCCCAGATGGAATAACAAGATATCACGCAGCTTTGCAATGGTAACACCACCCTATCGATACGAACATGGTGGTTGATAACTTTCAGATGAACATGGTTCAATCTAGAATAGCTAGGGTTTATCTTAAACTTCGTCTCCCCTACCTCAACTCGCAGGAGGGGTATAAGAGAGGGGGTGGTGCGGCCACAAAGGAACCCCTTGCGCAAGCACCCTATTCCTATTGGACTAGGACTCCTAATTGGACACAAAGATGGATACAAATCGACCCACACATCATGGATTCGGCCCAATATGGCATACAAGCCATACCTATTCGAAAATAGGATTTCTATGGTGCATTTGACTTGGTGGAGGCACCTATCCCCATGTCTTGATAAATAACAATTGATTCCAACATGGCTTGATTGTTTATCAACACTTATAAGCTTGTTTCCCATCAACCATCTTATTGTTTTCCTCCTCATCTTGAGATCATCCTCCATCCATGTTTGTGTTATTAATAACCCTGCTAATGAATAATAACATAGCTTAGGTAGTATAACATTCCTATAACCACAAACAATATTTAATAATAAGAAGGAATTCACCTTTAGATAATCATCAATGAGACTTAGTATTTCCTTCCAACTCAAGCATAAATAATCTTCATGGACCTCTATTATGTCCATATCACTTTGGACGTCTCCAACGAGGATGAAGAAAGTGTGTATTGCGATGAGGACAAGAACCCATCACTAGTGGTCACAAGAGTCCTCACTTCTTCTCCTCAAGATGAGCAAGATCAACGGTGCAATCTCTTTCAAACAAGAGCCGGTATTGATGGCAAGTCAATCAAGGTCATCATCGACGGTGGAAGTTGCCACAACTTGGCTAGCAAAGAGCTTTGCGACAAACTCAAATTGCCTTACAAGCAACACCCTCACCCATACCATGTCCAATGGCTTAGTGACTCCGGCACCTTCAAGATTCAACACATGGTCTCCGTGACTTTCAACATTGGTCCTTATGAAGACACGGTAGATTGTGACGTTGTTCCTATGACCGTGTGTCATCTTCTTCTTGGTCGACCTTGGCAATACGACAAGAGTGCTATCCATGATGGGCGTACCAATCACTATAGCTTCAAGTGGAATAACAAGACATTTGTTCTTCGTCCCATGTCTCCTAGCCAAGTGATCGCCGACAACGCCAAGACTCTTGCACGTAGACAAGAAGAGCTCAAATCTCGTGAGATGAGTGGTGAGAGAGTGATCCACCAAAAAGTGAGTGAGAGCCACAAGCCAAATATGTGGAAAAATTACGAGTGATGCCAAAGGCTTTGCCTTACTTGCCACCAAAAGAGAGATGCGAGCGCTAAGAGAGGACCCAACCATACTTCACTTTGTCCTATTGTGCAAAGGGGAAGCACTTGAAACTAACGACATGACAAATCTACCTCCCTCTTTGTTGCCTTTGTTGCAGGAATTTGAAGACATCTTTCCCGATGAGCTCCCTCCGGGCCTTCCTCCCCTTCGAGGAATCGAGCACCGTATTGACCTCATTCCGGGCGCGCCCCTTCCAAACCGCGCTCCTTACCGCACCAATCCCGAGGAGACTAAGGAGATTGAGCGCCAAATCCAAGAGCTACTCGAAAAAGGTTTTATTCGCGAATCCCTTAGCCCTTGTGCCGTGCCGGTTATCCTTGTTCCAAAGCAAGATTCTACTTCCCGCATGTGTATGGATTGTCGCCCTATCAATGCTATCACCGTTAGATATAGACATCCTATTCCTAGGCTCGATGACATGCTTGATGAATTGAGTGGTGCTACTATCTTTTCAAAAATTGATCTTAAAAGTGGTTACCATCAAATTCGTATGAGTATAGGTGATGAATGGAAAACGGGTTTCAAAACAAAACTTGGTTTGTATGAATGGCTTGTTATGCCCTTTGGTCTTTCGAATGCCCCATCTACCTTCATGCGTCTCATGAATGAAGTTCTACGTCCTTTCATTGGCAAATTTGTTGTGGTTTACTTCGACGATATTCTCATTTATAGCAAATCTTTGGAAGATCACCTTGATCATGTTTCACAAGTATTGTTGTCTCTTCGCAATGCAAAACTTTTCGCCAATCTTTCCAAATGCAATTTTTGCACCAACAAGCTTGTTTTCTTGGGTTTTGTGATCTCGTCCAATGGTATTGAAGTAGATAACAAGAAGATTGAGGCAATTAGGAATTGGCCCAACCCTACTTCCGTGGGTGAGATAAGGCGCTTTCATGGCCTTCCCGGTTTCTATCGCCGCTTTGTCAAAGACTTTTCAACTATTGCTTGCCCTTTGAATGAACTTACCAAAAAGAATGTACCTTTTGTTTGGGGCAATGCGCAACAAAAAGCTTTCGACACACTTAAGAAATGCCTAACCGAAGCTCCATTGCTTGTCTTACCGGATTTCGAGAAAACTTTTGAGATTGAATGTGATGCTAGTGGTATAGGAATTGGTGGCGTTCTCATGCAAAACGGACGCCCCGTTGCTTACCATAGCGAAAAACTTGATGGTGCTAAACTCAATTACCCCATCTATGATAAGGAACTCTTTGCTTTGGTTAGAGTGCTACAAGTTTGGCAACACTACCTTTGGCCAAAAGAATTTGTCATTCATTCCGATCACGAATCATTGAAATACTTAAAAAGCCAAACCAATTTGAACAAAAGGCATGCTAAGTGGGTTGAATTCATTGAATCGTTTCCTTATGTCATTAAGTACAAGAAAGGTAAAGAGAATGTGGTAGCCGATGCCTTGTCTAGGAAAGAATGCCTTCTTACACGTCTTGACATCAATGTGATTGGTTTGGATGAAATCAAAGACTTATATGCTTCCGATGCTTTCTTTGGTCCTATATTTGAGAAGTGCTTGCCTAACCGAGGTTTCGATGATTACTATCTTCACAAAGGTTTCTTGTTTAAGGCTAACAAATTGTGTATCCCCGAGTCTTCTCTTCGTTTGTTGTTATTGAAGGAATCACATGAAGGAGGCCTCATGGGACACTTTGGACGCGACAAGACCTATGCCATGCTCTCCACCAACTACTATTGGCCCAAGATGAAGCATCACGTTGAGAGACACGTCAAGAGATGTTCCACATGCCTCCGAGCTAAGTCCACTTCCAACCCTCATGGTCTTTACATGCCATTACCTATACCACATGCACCTTGGAGTGATATTAGCATGGACTTTGTGTTAGGCCTTCCACGAACTAAAACCAACATGGATTCAATCTTTGTAGTTGTGGATCGTTCTCTAAGATGGCACATTTCATTCCTTGTAACCGAACCGACGATGCTTCACATATTGCTACTTTGTTTTTCAGGGAAATTGTGCGTTTACATGGTGTACCTACTTCAATTGTCTCGGACCGCGACGTCAAGTTCACCTCCTACTTTTGGAAGACATTGATGGCCAAGCTCGGCGTCAAGCTACTATTCTCCACCGCCTATCACCCACAAACGGACGGACAAACCGAGGTCGTCAACCGCACACTCTCTTCACTACTTCGAGCATTGATCAAGCCCAACTTGAAGAATTGGGAGGAATGCATCCCACACGCCGAGTTCGCCTACAACCGTGCTCTCCATCAAGCTACCAAGAAGAGTCCCTTCGAGATCGTCTACGGCTTCAACCCCAACACCGCCCTCGACATACTCCCTTTGCCTCTACGCGAGCGAGCAAACATGGACATCGACAAGCGCACCGACTACATCAAGAAGCTACACGACTCCACAAGGGCTACGCTTGAGAAGCATTCCGAGCACCGAGCCTCTATCATGAACAAGAACAAGAAACCCATGGTGTTCCAAGAAGGTGACCTCGTGTGGCTACACTTGCGCAAGGACCGGTTCCCCGAAGAGCGCAACTCCAAGCTCAAGCCAAGAGGTGACGGTCCCTTCAAGGTCATCAAGCGGATCAACAACAACGCCTACAAGCTCGACTTACCGCAATCCAAGTACCTCGTCCACAACTCCTTCAATGTCAAGGACCTCTCTCCCTTCCATGGATACCAAAGTGATGAAGACGACGCCGAGTCGAGGTCGACTCTTTTTCAAGGGGGGGAGATGATGTAGCCCACCCAACTACACCAAGTGCACCGATGACAAGATCACGCGCAAAGGCCATCCAAGATAAGGTGAATTCGCTCCTCTCGACTCACACTTCCGGTAACTTGGTGGATGGTGCGCTACCTCATGGCGCAACACTGTGTGTGCT
This sequence comes from Alopecurus myosuroides, assembly GCA_028641055.1. Classification (NCBI taxonomy): domain Eukaryota; kingdom Viridiplantae; phylum Streptophyta; class Magnoliopsida; order Poales; family Poaceae; genus Alopecurus; species Alopecurus myosuroides. The sequence continues at coordinate 92,330 of JAPCYS010003767.1, forward strand.
CAGGTTCAAGCCCACCACGGGTGCCCAAGAAGACGCGGAAGGCGAACGAGCAAGACCAGCACAAGGAGACGAAGGCGGGAAGCTCCAGGCAGCGGAACCTCCGGTGTTCCCACCGGAGCCTCCGCTCCCCGCTCACCACCGGAACCTCCGGTGTGGCCTCCGCCCAAAAGCCCTTCGGGTGGAAAGTGGCGGAGCTACCACCGGAGCCACCACCGGAGCCACCACCGGAACCCGGGCGGAACCTCCGGTATTCCCACCGGAGCCTCCGCTCCACGACTCGCCACCGGAGCCTCCGGTGCTACCTTCGCACGGAACCCCTTCGGGTGGGTGACCACGGAGCCACCACCGGACCCCACCGGAGCCTCCGCTCCATCCACCGGAACCTCCGGTGGAAACCACCGGAGCCTCCGCTACTGTGCGGACTGCGTGACACTTGCGGGCCTTGGGCCTTGTTTCTTATCCTCCCACCTACCCCCTTTGGCACTAGACTATATATAGTCACCCCCATTCTCAGATCTAGGGTTAGAGTTGAATTTAGAACATTTGGAGCTCAGCTCTCTTGTATCCCTCTTTGAGGAACCATCCCTCCGACATCGTCGAGGATTGTATCAAGGCACATCCAACTACTTGATCTCTCCCTTTGGGTTTCTATCAAGTACTTGACCAATCTTCCTCTCGATTATCTTGAGGTTCTATTGGCGTAGTGGACCGGCTACGGGTGTAAAGCGGTTTCAATCAAGGTGAGCTCAGTTGAATCGATCGTTCCGTAGGCGGCCCTCGGGGTTAGTTGACGGAAGATTTGGGGTTCTTCGGTTCTTACTAGTTATCCTTGTGTTTGTTTGCGTTGCCCTCGATTTCCCCCTCGTTTCCCCCTCGTGTGTTCATCGAGTTCTTCGTGTTCTTCGTGTTCTCCGTCGATTCGTGAAGATCGGGCCAATCTAGGAGTATCCCTCCGCATCAGTCGGACTCCCTGCCGCGCTCGGATTCGCTGCCGCGGGCTCAAAACCGCGCGCAAACGCTGCCGCCGCTGCCGCCATCCACTACTCCACGCATCCACCCGCACACCACCACCCGTTGCTGCCGTGAGCTCTGCCGTGGGCCTGTTTTGGTTCGTTTTCTCTGCCGTACGGTACAAAAACCGTGGATTTCTCTGCCGTGAGCCAAAGGTGCTGCCGTGAGCTCGTTTTCTCATAGTTTTTCATAGATTTTCTTTTGTTTTACCCCTATTTTCTCGAGGATTTCGTTCTGATCTTTGATAAGCCTTAGACAAAGCCATTCTACAGCTATATTTAGGTTCCCAAAACCCAACGACTAGCTATTTTATTGCTCTACAGGCTGCTCATTTGATCTAATCTGTCCACTAAATTTTGTTTTCCATCTACATTATTGCTCCTAGTTGATTCAAAGGCCATTGAAAAAATCAAAAAAAAAAAAGAGAAAAAGGAAAAAGTATAAAAAAAAAATAGAAAGAAAGAAAAAGCAAAAGAGGCCGAGCTACATATCACTAGTGGAAGCTATTTCATATTGGAATTTTTGTGGACATATTGAGCAATCTTGTGCCTGTTTCATTGAGTATTTGCTAGTGTCTTTCTAGTGCTTGCAAAATCTCTACCATATATTTGCTAAGCCACAATTGTCTCCAAGTGTGAGTGTGTTTCCTTTAGTTATTTTTATCACACTGAGCAGTGCATTGGAGTTGTTATTTTGGTGTTGTTAGGAATCCCAACCAAGCCCCACCAAATACCTTGTTTTGCATTGTAACACTTGAGAGCCTGGGTATTCTCTTCTCACACTTGACACAGTTTTCATTGGTACTTGTTGGTAAGTTGATCCTTATTCACTTTGGAACAGTAAGTGAACCTTTCTTTGCTGGTTTGAGTGAGTTAGAGAGGCACCACAACCCATTGATTATTTGTTTTCACTAACCCATTAATCATGAGTTTTGCTAGTGAATCTTCTGTGCAGGGTGAAAAGGAGAAAGCTGATTTGATGCCCAAAACAAAGACTGCTAATGATACATGTACATGGGCAGATTTTAATCTCTTTAGAGAAGGAGTTGCTAATCGGATTGAGCAAAGAGTTGAGAAGAAAATTGAGGAATATGATGATATCCTAAGGAAGGATTTGACAGTGGTTATTGAGAAACAAACTGAGGCTACAAATTCAATTCGTGTTCTTCAAGAGGCCATGAATAATCTCACAAGGGAAGTTGCAAATATCTCCACACAATTACAAAGAGCTAATCTTGGTGGTAATCATGAAGAAGGCCGAGCCATTGCTTATGGAGGCCGTGGCAATTTTCCACCTAGAAGAATTCCATTGGATGATAATAGAGAAGAGGATGGCCTTGGGAAACCAAAATTCTTTGTGCCTACTCTCACATGTGATAATGATGATGCTGAGGAGTTCTTGATGTGGGAATTGAAGATAGAAAAGCTATGGAGAATGCATAATTACACTGATGAGAGGAAAATCAAGCTAGCATCTTCTGGATTTGATGGTTATGCTCTCTTGTGGTGGGATGGCATCATAAGATTGAGGGAAACACAAAATCAACCAGAAATTACTACATGGGCTGAGATGAAACAACTTATGACTGAGAGGTTTGTTCCAACAAATTATTTGAGGACTCTCTATGACAAGTTGCAAAATTTGAAACAAGGAACAAATTCAGTGGATCAATATTACAAGGAGATGGAATTAGTGCTACAAAGAGCTCGAGTTGTTGAAGCAAAAGAGCAAACAATGCAAAGATTTCTGTCAGGATTATCTTTTCAAATTAGATGCATTGTGAGGCATGTGCAATATAACAATATGACAGAATTGTTGCATCAATCAAGGGAGGCAGAAAAGAGGTTGGCCGAGGAGGTTACTTTGGCTCCAAGGAAAATTTGGCCTTCGAGATCCTCTTCCTTTTCACCACCTACACCTACAATTACTCCAACTCGAGATAGTACACCATCCAAACCCGAGCCAAGCATCTCCAATACAAGGAAAACACCACAACCCGCAGCTAGTGGAAGTGGTTCTACTCAATCAACAGCTAGACATAGAGACATGACATGCCATACTTGTGGAGGAAGAGGGCACTTTAAGAGAGATTGTCCTAATAAGAAAGTCATGGTGATCAATGCTAATGAGGAGTATGAGAGTGGAGATGATGCTGATCCTAATGGAGAGGATATATATGATGATGATGATGATGGTCCCCTTAATGCTTTTGCAACCAATTATCCAACCATTGTTTGCACCAAGGCTTTGAGTGTTATTCCTAGCAATGATGAGAGCCAAAGATGCAATTTATTTCAAACCAAGGCAATTGTTGGACCCAATATGACTTGCAAGGTGATAATTGATGGAGGGAGTTGTAGAAATCTAGCAAGCAAGGAGCTATGTGCAAAGCTAAGGTTGCATTACATTCCACATCCACAACCATATTATATTCAATGGTTAAATAACAAGGAAGAAATCAAGGTATGCCATATGGTGAGAGTGGATTTTCAAATTGGACCATACAAAGATACAATTGAGTGTGATGTGGTTCCCATGACAGTTTGTCACTTGTTATTTGGAAGACCTTGGCAATTTGATATAAAGGTTACACATATGGGAAGAGCTAACACATATCACTTGAATTGGAACAATAAGGATATTATTTTGAGGCCTATGACACCACAACAGATTGTGAATGAATCAAGACACAAAATTGAGATGCTTCAAGAGAAGGAGAGTGGAAACACCAACTCTATGGAGGAAGACAAGTCTAGGCCGAGTGGAAAGAGCCTTTTAACTAATGACATAATTTTTCCTAGTGTTGTTTCTTGTGTACAGGTTGCTATTGAAGAAAGGGAGCACAAAGAAACATCACAATCATCACACATATTGGAGGATTATGCCACGGATACAAGTGTTCTTGCTTGTGATATGAAGGTTATTTTTGAAGAAAGGGAGCTACAACCTTCAAATTCACAAGAGATTGATGATTTCATACCTACTACACATGAGGAGATTATCACAAGCCGAGGACGTCTTGTCTTGAAGAAAGGGAGGATGATAAGGACATGCCTAAGGATTATGTTCTCACAAGCTTGGATGGAGAGTTGATAGAAGACCAGATGATCATGGTGAAAACAATCATTCAAGATGGTGAAAACAAGATTACAATGGTGGAAACAATAAAGCAAGATGGTGAAAAACAATAAATAACAATTGTTATTCGATGAAAACAATTGTTATTCATCAAGACAAGGGGATAGGTGCCTCCACCAAGTCAAATGCGCCTCCTAAAATCCTATTCCATATAGGTTTGGTTTGTATACCAATTGGGCCGAATTCCTTTGTGTGTGGAATCGGTTTGTATCCCTAGTTGTGTCCTAGTTGGACTCCTAGTCCTAATAGGAGTCCTAGTCCTAGTTGGAGGTGGGTTGCTTGCGCAAGGAAGCCCTTGTGGCCGCACCCCCCACCTATATATTCATGCCACCTGCGTGTGGATTAGGGGAGAACAATTTAGACAAAGAAAACCCTAGCCTTGAGATTGTATTACTGCTAAGCATTCATCTTGAAGTATACCAAGTCAAAGTTTGCGTGATATCTTGCTATTCCATTGGGAATTAGGGGGATACAGGACCACTTGTGATCATTGATTGCTTGTGCAAGAGTGTGTAGTTGAGAATATCCAAAGGGCTTGATTGTTGTTGCATTGGCAACAAGGGTCATCCAAGTGAGAGGTCTCAGTGTAGCACTAGTTATCCACATATATTCAGAAAATACAAAAAGAGAGAGAGAAGCTCATTGAGAAGATTGGGCCACCCCATATCATTGGGCCTTCAACCTTGGGCCTGAGAGGGGGTGTCCTTATTCGCAGGGTCCAGGATCCATATATTTGTCAGTAGCCCCCGAGCGTTTGCTCGAGTGGGATTTTTCCAGTCGAGTAGACGGTCAAGCCTTTCTTGGTCTGCCTTTCTTATGGATAACCAGCTTGGTTGTTTCCTGTTTTAAAGGGTGTGTTCCCTGTGCAACGAGTCTTCATGCTCGAGTGTCGAGCAGCATAGGTGCCTGTTTTTGTGGCTTTTTTCGCAGAAGGATGCGGCACAGTAGCTTGGCTCTCCCGAGAGATCAGGGCCAATTAATTGCGACTAGGGCAAAAACATTCCTGGCCTACACAGATTCGAGACCTCCGACTCGAACCCGATAAGGTGATTGTTGCGACTGAGCCGTTGTGGACTTATCGAGTCGAACTTAACCTATAGGGGTACCCGGCGCATCCGCTAGGATTTTTCTTCGTGTTGTTGACACGGAATTATACCGGAGGACGCAGCTTTCGAGTGCGATTCCAGGCCCTTAAGAAAGATCTTTTTGGGTCTTACCTTCATATTCGAAGAATATGGCATCCGGATGTGCCTAGTCGGCTAAACAATCCAGGTCTTTATGATGTAGAAATATCATGTGTGAATGGAGGTAGGTTCTTTCTACCCAAGTGATTGTTTAAGATTCAATCGAAAGAATTTTCGTACTGTAGAGAGTCATGCCCATATGAAAGAGTTTTCATGTTTGGACTGTTGTGCCCATACGAAAGAGTTTTCGTGTATAGGGTAGTTCTCTTGTTTTAAAGAGGTCTTGCTCCATGATTTATTCGTAAAGGAATTGCCTTTAGTCGAAGGAATTTCATACGAAGCTATTTTCGTGTTTGAATTTTCCATTCGAAGGTTCTTGAATTTGATGATGCGTGCCATGACGTCATGGCGCACTTTTCTCCTCCCGATGGGACGTGACGGAGTGGTAACAGATGGGCTGGCCCACCTAGTCAGCTTTTTGACCGGGAAACGAGACGCCACTCCCGGTTTTTACGTGAGCGGTGCAGTAAATGCGCACGATCTTCTGTTAAGATCGTGGCACGGAACAGCGTTTCACCGTCTCCTCGTTTCATCTTCACACGTGGTGGCTGCGATAGGCGCCACGTAGCGCATCGAATGGCTGGGGCTGATTCGCTCCGTGTATAAATACGAGACTTAGCGCTGCGGTAAAAACTTCCCAGCCTTCGTCTTCAATCCATCTCCTTCCTCGCGCCCATCTTCTTCCTCGCGCTCGAGCTCGTGCTGTCAACCATGGCTGGAGGCAAAAGACGTGGCGCTGCCACCTCTGCAACCAGAGAAGTTTCCGCGCAACCTGCGCCTCGAGCTGGCGACTGGCGCTCGCCCAACACCACCGCGAAGAGCATCAAGGAGATGCAGCGGGAGGGGCTGCTGCCGGCTGAATCTGAGAAGCGGGTGCGCCTCGGGAAGAAAGAAGAGGTACCAAACCCGCAGTCGAACGAGCGCGTGGTCTTCGCGGACCACGTGTCTTGGGGTCTTTCCTTCCCTCTCCATCCTTTCCTCCTCGGGTTGCTGTATGTCTATGGCATACAGCTTCACGATCTTCCTCCGAACGCGGTGCAGCACATTTCGTGCTTCATCGTGTTCTGCGAATGCTTCCTTGGCATTCGCCCTCATTGGGCGCTTTGGAAGGCCCTCTTCAAAGTTCGCATCTTCCGCGAGAAATCGCGGGTGGACTCCGAGCCTGGCGAGCCGCTACGCACAGGTGGCTTCGGGATCCAGGCGCGACTGGAGAGCAGCTACTTCAACATGCACTTCGTCGACTCCGCCCAAGGCTGGCGGAAAAAGTGGTTTTACGTCATCGACAACAGCTCGGGTGGGATCGTGGAATTCCACCCGTTCGCTGTTTTGAAGAGGCAGAAGTCCTGGGCGCACAAGCTGTCAGCCGAAGAAACCCAGGTTGTCAGGCCCCTACTCGCAAGAGTGTCCGCTCTCCAGGAACAAACTGCTGGAGTGGTACTCAACGGGCTGCACCTGGCGAGTATTTTTCTGAAGCGCAGGATCCAACCGCTGCAGCAAAGGCCTTCCACCATGTGGGAATACCAAGGCGCTGAAGATCCTAGCCGAGTGAGCCGCGAGGAGCTTTCGAACGTTGAGTTCGAGAAGAAAATCGCGGCTGTCACCACCTTGAAGGTGGGGGAGAAGTTCCCCGACTGCACAGTCGAAGCCTTCGACGCTTCGAAACCTCCACCAGCCGCGGTTAGTTTTACCCTTTCTGTCTGCTATTATTTTCTTCTTTGCTTTGAGCTTTAGTCGACTGAAATTTTTCTTACCTTCTTCTGCCTTCTTTGTAGAGCTTAGCAGTGGCGAACTGCTACCCGCCAGTTGCGGGAGAGGACGCCTTGGAGTTATTGGCGAGTCACCTGGACGGCTTAGCCGATACCAGTGTAGCCGATGCTTCCTCGAGCTCCAAGGACGATTCTTCGGATGATGCGGAGGGCTCGAATGGCGGCCTTCATCACCACAAGCATCGTCGAGTGGATGATAACGAGGCTACTTCCAAGGATAACTCCTTGGAAGAATCGCATGGGAAGGCTCCTATCTCCGCGACTCCACTTCGCTCACTCGCCCCTTCCCCTTCATTCCCAGTGATCGCGACCGCTTGGAACGCGGATTTGCTGGATGAAGATGAAGATGATGAGTAAGTTCTTCTTCTTTTCCTTTGGTCGAACTTTTTTGATACGGGGTGGCCCAATCTTCTCAGTGAACTCACAGATAACTTCTGAATTGATAACTAGTGCGCCACTAAGAACTCTCCGGCTGATCCCTGATGCCAATGCAAAAGATAGCAACCCAATGGATATTCTCAACTCCACACTCTTGCACAAGTAATCCACCGACTACAAGTGGTTCTGTACCGTCTTATTCCCAGTGGAACAGCAGGTATCACGTAAAGTTTGCAGATGAACTTCCAGATGAAAGGCTTACAAGCAGTTTCAATCTAGAGGTCTAGGGTTTTTGGTTTTAACGTAGTCTACCCTCCTATGCGCCCCAAGGGGAGAATATATGAGGGGGGGTGCGGCCACAAGGCTCTCCTTGCGCAAGCACCTAACCTAATTGGACTAGGACTCCTACTAGGACACCAACTGGATACAAACCGACCCAAACACAAAGGGTGCGGCCATATTGGTATGGAAACCAATCCTACTACTACTAGAACTCAATGTGGCGCATTGATGCTTCCTTGTGGGCGCCCTCCTCCTTCCTTGTCCATCCATGAATGTGAAACAACAATGTGGCATTGTTTTCCACACTTTAGTGCATTTGATCTTGTGGAGGCACCATCCCCATATCTTGATGAATAACAATTGTTCTATTGAAATAACAATTGTTATGAACTGTTTTCACCATCTTGCTTTATTGTTTTCACCATGTTCATGTGGTCTTCTATCAACTCTCTTGTGATCACATAATCCTTAGGCATGTCCTCATCATCCTCCCTTTCTTCAAGACAAGACGTCCTCGTCTTGTGATAATCTGAAAGTGGAAGAAACAAAAAGAACAAAGTGTATGCACCATATATGTATATATAATGGTACTCATTAGTTGTTAGCAAAACACAATATAGTGTATATCATATGACCACGAAATTTGTATGAAAACCACACATAAAAATCATATTCTTTCATCTCATGGCAATCAAAATTGCAAATATAAGTGTAGTTTAATTTACTAGTACATGTATCCAACCAATAGTGTGGTGAAATAAATATAGGTATAATATCATCTCTATAATCATCTATCCAAGAGAACACATGATGTAATTCGGCCACTTTAGCATAAGTAACACACATGTGATGTATCATAAAAATTTTATCCACATTATAATCACCAATCAAGTAAATTTTGAAACTATTATCATATGTGCTAGAATCATCATAACCAAATTTATCCATAGCATATTTCATATTAATTGGTTCTTTTAACATGTCATAGTATATAATATCACTAGAAGGTATCATAGCAAGTACTTCTTTATGTGAAACAAAAACCATATGGTGAAATTTCGAATTTATAAGTTTATATGGTTGAAAATTATCACATAATTCACTACTTGTAGTTATCAAACCGAAATCCATACCCTTATCAATACTAACCTCCTCATGTGTAGTAGGTATAATTTCCTCAATATCTTGTGTATTTGAAGGTTGTATCTCCCTTTCTTCAAAACTAACCTTCATATCACAAGCAAACATACTTGTATCCGTGGCATATTCCTTCAAATTGTGTGATGTTTCTTTGTGCTCCCTTTCTTCAATAGCAACCTGTGCACAAGAAACAACACTAGGAAAAATTATGGCATTAGTTAAAAGGCTCTTTCCACTCGAATTGGTGTTGCTCTCCTTCTCCATGGCTTGAATTTTGGGTGTTCCCTCATCCTTCTCTCTTTCTTTTCTACTCTCATATCAATTTGGACTCTTGTATTATTTGTTGTGGAGTCATGGGCCTCAAAACAATAGTCTTCCCATGATGATATAGCTCATAAGTATTTGCTCTTCCTTCATGCTTCACACTTCTATCAAATTGCCAAGGTCTTCCCAATAAAAGATGGCAAACTGTCATGGGCACCACATCAAACTCAATGACATCCTTGTAAGGTCCAATTTGGAACTCCACTCTCACCATAAAAGAAACCTTCATTTGTCCCGTGCTACTCAACCATTGGATATGATAAGGAGAAGGGTGTGGCATATATTTCAAATTGAGTTTTGCACATAACTCTTTGCTAGCCAAATTTCTGCAACTTCCTCCATCAATAATGACTTTGCAAGCCATGTTGGGACCAATAACAGCCTTTGTTTGAAATAGAGTGCACCTTTGATTTTCAGGACTAGGCAACACACTCAAAGAATTTTGTGTGCATATAATAGATGGCAAAGTAGTAGCATAAGCATCCAAAGGAGTATCACTCAAAGAACCATCATCATCATCAAGGTCATTGGGATCAACATCATCACCTGTTTCATACTCATTATTCTCATTGATCACCATCACTTTTGTATTTGGACAATCCCTCTTGAAGTGCCCTTTTCCTCCACATGTGTGACATGTCATATCTCTATTCCTTGTAGTAGGAGCACTAGAACCTGAAGCACTTGCTGCTGGATGTGATGATTTCTTTGTATTAGACACACTAGGCTCGGGTTTGGATGATGGATCACCTCGAAAACTGGAAGATGGAATTGGTGGAGGTGGTGTACTAGGAGTGGTAGATGATCTCAATGGAAATCTATCCCTTGTTCTATTGGTAATTTTTGCTTCCTCAAGAATATGTGCTTCGGCCTCCCTTGCATGATGTAATAGCTCATGTATATTTTGATATTGGTGATGCCTCACAATGCCTTTGATTTGTAGTTCAAACCCGAAAGGAATCTTTGCATTGTTTGCTCCAATTGTTCTCTCACACGTGCTCTTTGCATAATTAGTTCCATCTCTTGATAATAAGCATCAACACTCATAGTTCCTTGCCTCAATTGTTGCAATTGATCAAATTGTTGCCTTATGTAATTTGGTGGAACAAATCTATCTCTCATGATCCTCTTCATGTTATTCCAAGTGACAATGGGCAATTCTCCATCTTCTTGTCTCTTCCTCAAAAGCTCATCCCACCATCTAAGAGCATAACCATCAAACTCACTTGAAGCCAATTTGATCTTTCTATCCTCATTGTAGTCATGCATTCTCCATAATTTTTCCATCTTCAACTCCCATAGCAAGTATTCTTCCACATCCATATTATCAAAGCTAAATGATGGAATAGAAAATTTAGGCTTACTCAAACCATCTTCTCTAGGATTAGCTTGCACCACATTGTTTGGCATTCTTCTTTCTCCAAAATTTTGGTTTCGGCCATTATATCCTCCTAGGCCTCTTTCCTCTCTATTTCGGCCATGAACTTGATTTCTTGCACCAATAGCTTCCACTCCATTAATAGCATCACTATGGACACTAGCATTGTCATCATCAATAAGAGGCATTCTTGTTTGAATCATGGTTTGAAGTCCAGCAAGGGTAGTAGTCATTTGAGCAATAGAATCATGAATTGATCTCACTTCCCCTCCATTAGTCTCGGCCAATTTGTGTGTGGCCTCCATCTTGGTCTCCATAGCTTGGAGAGCCTCATATAAGGGATCACATGCATCCTGAACAAATTGTTTGAGTCCATTATGATTGTCCAATATCTCTTTTGCCAAAACATCTCTAAGAGCCTCATACTCTCTCCAATTAACTCCCTCCTTATGGTCCTTCTTTTGCTGCACAAGATCACCACTAGAAAGATCCATTAGTAGGTTAGTGTAATAGAAACAAGTATAGGTTGTGGTGCCTCTCACAACTCACTCAAAAATCTAGCAAGACAATAGGATATCTTACCACTCCAAAGTGAATAGAGATACTTACCACAAGTAGAGGCAATTAAAGTACTTTGGTGAAGAAGAGAATACCCAGGTTTTTAACTCTCACAAAGGCAAACAAGGTTATTTAGTGGGGCTTGGTATGGATACCTAACAATCACCAAAGTAACAATCCTATTTGCTGTCTTAGTGAAGATATAAAATACCCAAGGAAACTCACACAATGGAGACAAATGTGGCAATGCAATATATGGATGAGTTTTGCAATGCACTAGAAAGTCACTAGCTAGGCTCTTAATTGACAGGCACAAGATTGCTCAATGAAAAACCAAGTGTCACAATGGCAAGCTCAACTAGTAAACAATAGCAATAATATGGCCTTTTAGCACTTTCTCTTTTCTCTTTTTTTTTTTATACTTTTTGCTTTTTCTATTTTTTTGAATTTTTCAATGGCCTTACACTAAGCTAGGAGCAATAATTAACCAAACACAAGTGAACACAATGGTGGTGATGAAATATGAGCAACCTGTCAGAGCACAAAATAGCTATACTTGTGGGCAAGTTCCTATTTGAATGCTGTAGAAAGGCTGTGGCTAAGGTTCACAAGGGTATGGATGTATTGGTCCTAGAGATGAAAACAGGAAAATAAAAACAAGAGCAAAAGATTCTATGTGAAAAACTACCTCCAAACTCTCACGGCAGCAAAAACAGTCCACGGCAGCAAAACTGTCACTTTTCTCTGCCACGGCAGCGCGGACGCTAGCGTTACAGGAATTGGTAACCGCGTTACAGCAGAAAAACCAGTGCGCGCGCGCGGCAGAACTCACAGCAGCAGCTTACGGTGGCGGCAGCGATTTGCGCACTTTCTGTGCCGCGGCAGCGCGCAGGGTGAGTGGTGGTGTGGTGCGTTACGCGCTCGGTGAAGGATTTGTAGGCGCGCGGCTGGTGGAATCCGATCCCGAGTAGGTTACGGCAACGGGTGGGTGGCGGCAGCGTTTTGCAACGAAACCGTGCCGCGGCAGCGCGCGGGTGGAACTTATGGTAAGCGTGATGCGGTGGGCGGAAGCGATTTGGTAAGGGTGCTGCGGGTGGAATCCGAGTGCGGCTAGGGTTGCGGTACGGCAGAAAAACGAGCGAATCTCTGCCGCGGTAGGAATTGGAAGTGGACTCGGATTGGATCAACACAAGGGAACTAGTAGGGGATTTTTTTGTGGTTTTTGATAGAAATTCGACCAGGGGAACAAAGAACCCTAACCCTAGCCGAAAAGATGAAAACTAAAAAGATAAAAAGCAACACAAAATCTAACACAATGACAGCAAAAGCAATGATACTAAGGTGATATCTAGGCTATGGCAATGACTAGAACTATTTTTGTGGGGCAATTTTCTGGATAGGAATAAAAAACACTCAAAACTAAAGGGAAATTTGATAGCTCACCGAGGCAACCTGTAAATCTGATACCAAGAATACGGGGTGGCCCAATCTTCTCAGTGAACTCACAGATAACTTCTGAATTGATAACTAGTGCGCCACTAAGAACTCTCCGGCTGATCCCTGATGCCAATGCAAAGATAGCAACCCAATGGATATTCTCAACTCCACACTCTTGCACAAGTAATCCACCGACTACAAGTGGTTCTGTACCGTCTTATTCCCAGTGGAACAGCAGGTATCACGTAAAGTTTGCAGATGAACTTCCAGATGAAAGGCTTACAAGCAGTTTCAATCTAGAGGTCTAGGGTTTTTGGTTTTAACGTAGTCTACCCTCCTATGCGCCCCAAGGGGAGAATATATGAGGGGGGGTGCGGCCACAAGGCTCTCCTTGCGCAAGCACCTAACCTAATTGGACTAGGACTCCTACTAGGACACCAACTGGATACAAACCGACCCAAACACAAAGGGTGCGGCCATATTGGTATGGAAACCAATCCTACTACTACTAGAACTCAATGTGGCGCATTGATGCTTCCTTGTGGGCGCCCTCCTCCTTCCTTGTCCATCCATGAATGTGAAACAACAATGTGGCATTGTTTTCCACACTTTAGTGCATTTGATCTTGTGGAGGCACCATCCCCATATCTTGATGAATAACAATTGTTCTATTGAAATAACAATTGTTATGAACTGTTTTCACCATCTTGCTTTATTGTTTTCACCATGTTCATGTGGTCTTCTATCAACTCTCTTGTGATCACATAATCCTTAGGCATGTCCTCATCATTTTTCCTTTGCTTCTATGCTGATGTTTATCTGTTGCAGATTACAAACCATCAGTCCTCGTAGGTATGCTTCTTCTGTTCCTCCCGAAAAGAGGAACAGAACAGGAGCTGCGGGTGAGACTCCCACTGTCCAGAATTCTCCCCGCGCAGCCCCCCATGCGGCGACTGTGGAACGCGAGGCGCCTAGCTTTGCCGCCAGGACTTCCGCTTCGAAAGAAGTGACGGACAGCTCCATGGATCCCCTCTCCCGCGCCACGGGCCAGGTAAACTTTGTCATTTGTCATAATATTTTTATTTGGTGCACGACAGTGCTCCCGATGGGAGTAGCCCCCGATGCTGTAGTCGATCGCGTGCGGTCAGCTACAGGCAACCTCTTTTTCTTGATTTTATCGGGTGCACGGCAGTGCTCCCGATGGGAGTAGCCCCCGAGGCTGTAGTCGATTGAATTTAATCGGGTACAGGCTCCAGTTTATATCTTCTAATTCTTCTATCTCTGTATTTTTGTAGTCGCTTATTGACTCTCTTGCGGCGATTGGTCGCCGAGTTATTCTTGCCGAGTCAGAATGTGAGTCGCTTCGATCAGACCGCAGTCGACTCTCGACAGAGAACGAGCTCCTAAAGAGTAAGTCTTATCATCTTTTCTTCTTCCCATTTTTTCTTCAATTCTTGATTTCTGACAAGTGTTTCTATGCAGCCCGACTCGAATTCGCGGAATCCGAGAAGGGCAGTCTCTCTGAGCGGGTAACCACTCAAGGGGCTGATTTAGCGGCCATCCGACAAGAATTGGAGAACTCCCGCATGCGATCGGAGGATCTTGAGAGGCAACTTGCGGATGTGCGGAAGGCTCTAAAGGATCAAGAGGATGCTGGCAATAAGGCTGATTCTGACCTTGTCACGTTCCTCCGTCCCCTTGCTGAGCGTCTCGCGGGTAAGTAATTTGAGCTCTCGCGATTTCCTCTTTTATCCTGCTGAACTTGCCAGGTCTTGATATTCTTTTCTTTTGCAGGTCTTCTGGATGTTCCCCTGGAGATCCCTGGGATCCAACGGGTAGACGTGCTAACTGACACTCTTGCTCAACTCAAGAGGCACACCGAAGGAGTTCGCTCCTTGATTGGCGATGCCACTCATGTGTTGACGCAACTGCACGGTCGCTTCCTCGCCAACGCTGCACCTCCGTCTGCGCTAGATGACTTGCTGAAGATCTTCTCGAAGAGCAGTCTCTTGGATGCCTACGCGGTCGCCCAGTCGGAGTCTGGCGCAAAGACTGCGATCCAGTTCGCTCTGGCGCATGGAGTCACCGGTTTGGAGGAAGCCTACTCGGCTCTTCCAGTCGACCCCTCCACGGGCAAAAAGGTACGGCTCTCTCGTTTTGGCGAGCAAGCCGCCATCCTTGCTCGGAAGCTGTCTGAGTTATTTGCTCGACTCACAGGAGGGGCGACTGCCGCTAGCGGGAGTACCACTGTAGCTTCGTAGTTTTGTATTCCTTTTCCGCTTTGAATGTAATGACCTTGGGATGTATTCCCGTATTATCTTTAATCGAAATGTTTGCCTTGAAATTGCTTCTGGTAGTTTGTGTATTTTCTCCCGATGGGAGTAGCCCCCGAGCATTCGTCAAATGTGCGACTAGAGATACTTCGAATAGGGCGTCTTACTTCTTTCCTTGTACTCTTCCAGGCTACTGGTGATAAGGGGTAGCCCGATCTTCTCGATGAACTCACACGATAACTTGATGGATAAATTGTGTCTTGCTGAAACCTCTCCGGCTGATACCTGATGCCAATGCAACAGCTCTCAATCCCTTTGGATATTCTCAACTCCACACACTTGCACAACGTAATCAAAGACTACGACCAATGGAACAACAGATAACACGCAGAATTTGCAAGGGGTAACTCCACCAAACCGGTGGGGATAAATTCAGATGAACATAGTTCAATTCTGGAATCTAGGGTTTATGTTTAACTTGGTCTAACTATCAAATTCGCCCCAAGGGGTATATATGAGGGGGTGGGGTGTTTCCCCACGAAATATCCCTATTCCTACTTGTTTGGACTCAACCAACTCGGATACAAACTGACCCAACATGGGTGCAGCCAATTGGACTCTATTTGGAAACTGGCAGAAAACTATTCGTGGATTGTTTCGGTCACCACGGCTTGCTCGAGTCGAATTTGTTGATGGGGCCGGATCCATTGGAAAGCCCATCAAATTCCCTATCCGTATTGTGCTCGTTTGCTGTCTTTGGAGCCCGTATGAAGAATCCATGACTATTTCAAATTCGGGACTCCTGGCAGTCCGAACTGAAACATTTATTCCTTGTTGTTGTTTTCCACGCTTCCTTCCTTTGCTTCTTGCTTCCTCTTCTCCATCCATGTTTGTGTTATTAATAAACCTAATCATACATAAATTCATAGGCTTAGTTAGTATAACATTCTCATAAACACAAACATTATTTATTACTAGGAAAGAATTCACCTTATAGTAAACATCAGTGAGGCTCAATATTTCCTTCCAACTCAAGCATGAATAAACCTCATGGACCTCTATTATGTCCCTATCATCCTCCTTTTCTTCAAGACAAGACGTCCTCGGCTTGTTGTATGCTGAAAGTGAAATAAACAAAAAGAACAACGTGTATGCACAATACATATATCTATAATAAGGTGCATTAGTTGTTATCATATCATAAAATTGTGCACATGACATGTGACCACGAAATTTGCATGCAAAAATCACATAATTGTCATAGCATCTCATCAAATAGCAATCACAATTGCAAATATAAGTGAAGCTCATAAAATCATGATCAAAAGGAGAATCATATGTGTATATATTTTTATTGTTTAGTATCAATTGAAGTGTTCTCACAGAAGATCTATAATCAAATTTGGTTATGGCAATGTATTCAATTGTCTTATCATGCATATTATAACCATCATAGTAATTGCAACTCATTTTGCAAATATAAGTGAAGTATAAATAATCAGCATATGTACTTATCAAATGTTGCTGAAAATCAAACATATGTGTAGAATCATGCTTAGTTGTAGCAAATTGTAAACAATTCAACCAAGGTAACACAACATTTAATTCAGCAATTGTATCACAAGTAATACATATGTGATCCACCATAAAAATTTCATTCATGTCATAGTCACCAACCAAATTAAAAGTGAAACAAGTAGCATAAGTGCTAGAATTTATATATGAAATTTCAGTAATCCTATTCATAGCACATTGCACATTAATTGGTTCATGTAACATGATGGAATACACAATATTCATAGGTGGTATCTTAGCAAGCACTTCTTTATGTGAAATCAAAACCACATGCTCAAAATTTGAAATATACAAACTATCACATGGTGGTGAACTATATGTGGTTATCAACTCATAAGAATTAACTAACACATTAGTAGACTCACAAAAAGTTTTACTTGTTAGTGGCAGCTCCAAATCAGCACCAATAGCAATAACATCCTCCTCAGATATAATAGGCACTGATTCATCTCTCTCAAGTGGTGATGCAGGTTGTACTAGTGATGGCTCCCTTTCTTCAAGAGTAACCTGCATATCACAAGACATAATACTAGGCACAATGGCATGCTCCTCCAATGGATGTGGTGGTGGTGCAGGTTGTACTATAGGCTCCCTTTCTTCAAAAGCAACCTGCACATTATATGAAACAACACTAGGAGTAGACATGATTATGTTAGTAGAAACAACCTCACATGTTTTCTCAACTTCGGATCCCATGACTTGAGGATAACATAATGGTTGCTTTCTAACCTCCATACAATTTTCAAGTGAAACATGTTTTCTTAGATGATATTTATGATTCCAAAGTAATTTTATGTTAGGATAATATCTAACAAAATCAAACCGAAATTTGACTAAACAGGATGAACCCAACAAAAGATGACAACTAGTAAATGCTCTAGGAATCACATGACAATAAATTTGCTCTGTATGACCATGAATGGTTAATGGAACAAAAGTACGTTGAGTAATTCTAATTTTATCATCATTAGTCATTAACATGTATGGATTTGCTTGAAAAGTTTCCAATTGCAATTGCTCAACAACATCAAGACTAATAAAATTAGAAGTAGTATCATTATCAAGAGTTATAGCAACATGGCAACCTTGGATGTCTGCAATTAGGTGGAGCAAATTTGCTGCAGGCATTCCAGTAGACTCCTCCTCTCAGAAAGCATCACTGCACATAGAAAAACTACAAAGCTCCATTGATTAATTTGTTAGTAACAAAATAACAATGGGTTATGGTGTTATCTCACAACTCTCTCAAAACAGCAAAGAAAGCATGTATCTTACCGCTCCAAAGAGAATAGAAAACACTCACCACAAGTAGTATTAACACGTGTACCGATGTGAAGATGAGAATACCCGGGAGTTTAGCTATCACAAGACAAACAAGGGATATGGTGGGGCTTGGTATGGATACCTAACAACACCAATAACAAGTCCTATTTGCTGCTTGTGATGATAAAATAACACCTAGGGAAACACACACCAAATATGGAGACAAATGTGGCAATGCAAATATATGGAGGAAATTTTGCAATGCACTGGAAAGACACTAGCCAAGCTCAAATAATATTCAGGCACAAGATTGCTCGATGGTGTGTCAATGATAGCAATGAAAACAGCTCCAAATGATAATAATAGCAATATACTCAATGGCCTTTCTTTTTGCTTTTTTCTATTTTTCTCTCTTTTTTTTATACTTTTTATGGCCGAAAACAACTAATGGAGCAAATGAAAATGACAGCTAGATCAATGTGACACAATATGATAGTGAGCAGCCGAAAAGAGCAAGAAAATAGCTAGTCTTGTGGGCAAGATACCTAGTTAATTGCTGTAGATAGGCTGTGTCTAAGGTTCACAATGATTGGACTGAAATTCCTAGATATAAAACAGGGAAGAAAAAAACAAAAGAAAACTAAGAGAAAATGAGAGCTCACAGATGTTTTTGACCTGCGCCTAGCAACCTGGTAGCGGAAAAGGGAGCAGCGACGGCGGAAAAAAAAAATCCGCGCGTGGATCGGTACGCTCGATGCCAAGCTGGAGCACGTTGATAGCGACAGGAGCGCGCGCGTGTGTGGGACCAGGTGGAGCACGCAGTTCGCGGTAGGTAGCAGTTGACAGCGCTCGCGTTTTCCACGCGACGCGGATAGCGTATCTTCCGTGGTTGGTTGGTAGCGCGGCCGCAGGTGGTTTTTGATGCGGGGCCACAGCGCGCGCGCGTTGGACTCCAGCGGATCCACGCGGTTAGCAGATCGCTCGTGGCTGGTGGGCGCTCGAAAACCGAGGAGTGCGGGCGACGCGTTTTGACGCGTTTGGCGACCAGCAACGAATCGGAAACCACCGAGAAACACGGATCGGCGCCCACGCTTTTTGGCAGGCCTGGATTCGAGGTAGCCTCGAATAGGACAAAGCGGATCTTGGCGCGTGGATCGCCGCGTTGAGCTGCTGTTTTGACGGCGCGCGGAGTGTGGCAAGGACAAAAAGCGATGCGGCAATGATTGGCATGCGGCAGCGGATCAAAGCCTAAGACAAACAGAGCAGCTCGGATATGATATTTTTGTGGGATGTTTTTATAGATCTAAACAACGGATGAACTAGATGAACCCTAACCCAAATAGACAAAACTAAAAAGACATAAAAGGAGAAAAGTAACACAAAATCAAACACAAACAGCAACTAAAACTCGATAGTGGTGATGATCTAAGGCGATGGCAATGAACTACTCCTGTTTTTTGTGGCTTTTTCTGGATAGGTAAGAAAAACAAAACAAATCTAAAGGGATAGATACAGCTCACCGAGTAAACCCAGTAATCTGATACCAAGATGATAAGGGGTAGCCCGATCTTCTCGATGAACTCACACGATAACTTGATGGATAAATTGTGTCTTGCTGAAACCTCTCCGGCTGATCCCTGATGCCAATGCAACAGCTCTCAATCCCTTTGGATATTCTCAACTCCACACACTTGCACAACGTAATCAAAGACTACGAGTGGTCCTGTATCTACTGATTCCCAATGGAACAACAGATACCACGCAGAATTTGCAAGGGGTAACTCCACCAAACCGGTGGGGATAAATTCAGATGAACATAGTTCAATTCTGGAATCTAGGGTTTATGTTTAACTTGGTCTAACTATCAAATTCGCCCAAGGGGTATATATGAGGGGGTGGGGTGTTTCCCCACGAAATATCCCTATTCCTACTTGTTTGGACTCAACCAACTCGGATACAAACTGACCCAACATGGGTGCAGCCAATTGGACTCTATTTGGAAACTGGCAGAAAACTATTCGTGGATTGTTTCGGTCACCACGGCTTGCTCGAGTCGAATTTGTTGATGGGGCCGGATCCATTGGAAAGCCCATCAAATTCCCTATCCGTATTGTGCTCGTTTGCTGTCTTTGGAGCCCGTATGAAGAATCCATGACTATTTCAAATTCGGGACTCCTGGCAGTCCGAACTGAAACATTTATTCCTTGTTGTTGTTTTCCACGCTTCCTTCCTTTGCTTCTTGCTTCCTCTTCTCCATCCATGTTTGTGTTATTAATAAACCTAATCATACATAAATTCATAGGCTTAGGTAGTATAAGATTCTCATAAACACAAACATTATTTATTACTAGGAAAGAATTCACCTTATAGTAAACATCAGTGAGGCTCAATATTTCCTTCCAACTCAAGCATGAATAAACCTCATGGACCTCTATTATGTCCCTATCAACTGGATTTGTCGCTGAATCCTTAGGTGGACTTGCTACCTGAGCTGATCCACTTGTTGCAGCTGTTGGGTCTTTGGCGGGTCTTCGTGATCGTGTAGCCGATGGCGAGCGCAAACTGAAAATGTTGCGTGGGGTGGCCGATGTGGCGAAGTCCAAGCAAAAACTGGCGACTGAACGCGAACAGCTTGTGATGGACGAGCTGGCTTCCCTTGCTAGGGAACTGTTGTGTAAGTAATACAGCCCCCAAGTCTTCTTTGTCTTGCTTCCTTATCTGATTACGTAGTCTTGTCTGCAGTTGTTAAACCAGATGATAGGGAGGAAAAACAGTGGGTGGAAAACCACATTCTTCAAGAAGCTGGCAGCTCAAGGCCTCATGCGAACAATTTTTGGTCTGATCGCAGCCGAGGTTTTGTGTTAGCTACTTTGAAGTTCCGTGTCTCCCAGATAAAAGTTCTCTTGAGTTCTTTTCACGAAGTCTTGATCGTGATAAACGCTGCATTCTACCCACTTGAGAGGGGTCCTGAAGATTGGAGGTATCTCCTTGGGCTCTTCGGGCAGGAGGGAGAAATCCGCGAGTGTGTGCGCAACCAGATGATTTGCGGCGCGGTGGTTGCTCTCTCCTTTGTCCGAATACGATATCCTGAAGTAGATTTTAACTCCGTAGCTAGCCTCCCAGATGAATCAATCGATGATATTTCTCCGCATTACGATGTTGTTCGTCCTGCAGCGGAGAAGATCATTCGATTGACCTCTGAAGAAGTAGAGAGAGTGTTGGCGACTGAGAATGCTTATCGCCACGACCGATTGTATGCTGTATAGCTTGTAAAAACTATTTATAAGGTGTGTAACCTTGTGTGTATGAATTTTTCTTGTGATGCTTAGTTGTAGGCTTAGCCCCCGTGTGTTTATGGGGTGTGTACCTGTAACTATTTTAGCATGTAAGAATAGATAATCTTCGAGTAAATATGGTTGAGAAACCATGTATTTTATTGATAACACTGAGAAGTCATGTATTCGAGCTACAAGAGTGGCTAGTATAGCCTTATTTGTGACAATAAGAAATCCTAGGGATAAAATTTGCGGAGGTGTGCGATATTCCAAGGGTTGGAATAGATTCCTCCAGTCGACGGATTCTTCAGCCTGTAGGCTCCTCCTGGAATGACTTCGTGTATGAGGAAGGGTCCTTCCCATGGTGGCTCGAGCTTGTGCCCTTCCTTCTGCTTGAGCCGCAGCACTAAATCTCCAACCGCGAATGCTCTGTGGCGTATGCGACGACTGTGATAGTTTCACAGTGATTGCTGATAGACTGCGGATCTTGCGAGCGCGATGTCCCGCATTTCGTCGAGTGCATCCATATCTTCCGCGAGTGCCTTGTTGGAGGTTTCTTCGCTGTAGGCCACGACTCGTGGGGCGCTGAATCTAACATCCTCGGGTAGGACTGCTTCTGCCCCGTATACCATGAAAAATGGTGTGTATTTTGTGGATCGGTTTGGAGTTGTGCGGAGGCTCCATAGTACGGAGGGTAGCTCTTCTGCCCAATGTCCTGCGGCGGGGTGTAGACGATCGAGTAGTCGTTTCTTGATGCCAGCCGAAACTAAGCCGTTGGATCTTTCGACTTGTCCGTTCGTTTGCGGGTGGGCAACTGAAGCAAACTTGAAGTTGATGCCCTTTTCCTCGCAAAACTGTTGCGTTTCCTTTGCTGTGAAGTTTGTACCATTGTCTGTAATGATGTCGTGTGGCACGCCAAATCTTCATACAATGGAGTCGAGGAATTTGACTGCGCATTGGGCGCTAGCCGAAGTTACTGGCATGGCCTCTATCCATTTGGTGAACTTGTCGACTGCAACCAGCAAGTGCGTATATCCGCCAGGTGTGGACTTGCGTAGTGGTCCAACCATGTCCAGCCCCCATTGTGCGAAGGGCCAGGCAATGGGTATCATGTGCAATTCCGTAGCAGGTGTATGCGGTTTTGGTGCGAATCGCTGGCAAGCGTCGCACCGCTCGACCAGGTTCTTTGCATCTGTAGCTGCTGTTAGCCAGTAGAATCCTGCTCGGAAAGCCTTTCCCATGATAGTTTTCCAGCTAGCATGATGTCCGCAGTCTCCTTGGTGGATGTCTTGGAGTAATTCTTTGCCGTCTTCGGGTGCGATGCAGCGTTGAAGTATACCCGAGATGCTTTGCTTGTATAATTCTCCATTAACTACCCGAAAGGATTTGCTGCGTCTCACTATTTGTCGAGCCTCGCGTGGATCGGCCGGGAGCTGTCTGTTGATCAGGTAGTCGAGATATTTCTGCGTCCAGACTGGCTCGACCAGAAAAACCTGTCGTGATATATTATGGGTAAGCTCGATAATGGCGACTTGCGGGCTGACCTCTGTTTCTGACGCTGTGGGTGTTCCTGTAGCTTTCTTGACTTTGACCGATCGCTTGATCATCCGTTCAAAATATATTCCTGGTGGTATGGGTGTATTTGTGGAACCCATGTTTGCCAGCCTATCTGCTTCTTCATTGCTTGATCTTGCAATGTGCTTCAACTCGCACCCTTTGAAACTTCCTTTGAGTAGATTGTACATGTCGCGATACGCGACCATGTTTTCAGCAATTGCATCACATTCTTTCATTGTCTGCTGCACAATGAGATTGGAGTCGCCGTAAATCATTAATCGAGTAGCTCCGCAGGCGACTGCCATCTTCATCCCATGCAACAGGGCTTCATATTCTGCGTCGTTATTCGATGCTGGATCATCTCGTGGAAAGTCCAATCGCAGGACGTATTGCAGTTTGTCTCCCTGTGGCGATATGAGGACAATTCCAGCTCCTGCTCCTTCGTTTCTTTTGGACCCGTCATGATGAGGACATGCCTAAGGATTATGTGATCACAAGAGAGTTGATAGAAGACCACATGAACATGGTGAAAACAATAAAGCAAGATGGTGAAAACAGTTCATAACAATTGTTATTTCAATAGAACAATTGTTATTCATCAAGATATGGGGATGGTGCCTCCACAAGATCAAATGCACTAAAGTGTGGAAAACAATGCCACATTGTTATTCCACACTCATACATGAACAAGGCAAGAGGAGGGCGCCCACAAGGAACATCTATGCGCCATATACAAGACCTAGTTCAATTAGGATTGGTTTGTATACCAATTTGGCCGCACCCCTTGTGTGGGGGTCGGTTTGTATCTATTTTCGTGTCCTAGTAGGAGTCCTAGTCCAATTAGGTTAGGTGCTTGCGCAAGGGATGCCTTGTGGCCGCACCCCCTCTCATATATACCCCTTGGGGCGCATAGGAGAGGGCAGACTACGATTGAATCAAACAAACCCCATAGCCCCTAGTTGAAACTGCTTGTTAGCCTTTCATACTAGTGGTTCATCTGCAAACTTTACGTGATACCTGCTGTTCCACTGGGAATAAGACGGTACAGTACCACTTGTAGTCGGTGGATTACTTGTGCAAGAGTGTGGAGTTGAGAATATCCATTGGGTTGCTATCTGTTGCATTGGCTTCAGGGATCAGCCGGAGAGTTCTTAGTGGCGCACTAGTTATCATTCAGAAGTTATCTGTGAGTTCACTGAGAAGATTGGGCCACCCCTTATCATCTTGGTATCAGATTTACAGGTTGCCTCGGTGAGCTATCTAAATTTTACTTTCAGTTTGAGTGTTTTTATTCCTATCCAGAAAAAGCCCCACAAAAATAGAGTAGTTCATTGCCATAGCCTAGATATCACCTTAGTTTTTATCACTAGTGCTGTTTTGTGTTAGATCTTGTGTTGCTTTTTCTCTTTTTTAGTTTCGGCTAGATCTAGTGTTCTTTGTTCATCTAGTCGAGTTATCTTCAAAAATACCAAAAATATTCGCTCCATATTGCCATCCATCCATCCAATCCGCCTCCATCTAGATAACCTAGCCGCACCACAAAAACCCTAGCTCTAGTTGGTTTCGGATTCACACCTATCCACCGCAATCATACACCGCTGCCCCTACCCTAGTTCCTCTCGGATTCCATCTCCCACGTGGTTACCAACTCACCTATCCATCGCAGCCCACTTGCCATATCCGCAAACATACCATACACGTGCTGCTGCCGCGCCCTAGTTGATCTCGGATTGCCCCGCAACATCCTTACAAAAGTGCCACCCGAGCCCGTAACGCCCACACCAATCGCTAGCGAGTGCATCTGCCGCGGCACAAAATTTCCGCCAAACGCTGCCGCGCTCACGTGACCACGCCGCGCCCGCAAAAACCGTGTAACAGCCTTACCGAACCGTGTAACGCGCGCGCCTGCATCTGCCGCGGCACAGAACCGCTCGTTTTCTCTGCCGCGCGTGTCTGCCTCCTAGTAGCTCTGCCGTGGCACAGTTTTCCGCTGTTTCTCTGCCGTAGTGCGCTGCCGCGGTACAGTTTTGCGCTGTTTTGCTGCCGTAAGCCTCAAGTGCTGCCGTGAGCTGTTCTAAGTCATTTTTCCACTAGTTTCTTTTGTGCTTTCTTGTTATTTCCTGTTTTTCTTCACTAGGACCTTCACCTCCATACTTTGTGAACCTTAGCCACAGCCTTTCTACAGCATTATAATAGGAACTTGCCCACAAGTATAGCTATTTTGTGCTCTGACAGGTTGCTCAATTTTCATCAATATCATTGTGTTCACTTGTGTTTGGTTTTGTGTTGCTCCTAGCTTAGTGAAAGGCCATTGAAAAATTCAAAAAAATAGAAAAAAGCAAAAAGTATAAAAAAAAAAAGAGAAAAGAGAAAAGAGAAAGTGCAAAGAGGCCATATCAATACTATTGTTTCTAGTTGAGCTTGCCATTGTGACACTTGATTTTTCTTTGAGCAATCTTGTGCCTGTCAAAAAGAGCCTAGCTAGTGACTTTCTAGTGCATTGCAAATTTCATCCATATATTGCATTGCCACATTTGTCTCCATTGTGTGAGTTTCCTTGGGTATTTTATATCTTCACTAAGACAGCAAATAGGATTGTTACTTTGGTGATTGTTAGGTATCCATACCAAGCCCCACTGAATAACCTTGTTTGCTTTTGTGAGAGTTAAAAACCTGGGTATTCTCTTCTTCACACCAAAGTACTTTAATTGCCTCTACTTGTGGTAAGTATCTCTATTCACTTTGGAGTGGTAAGATAGCCTATTGTCTTGCTAGATTTTTGAGTGAGTTGTGAGAGGCACCACAACCTATACTTGTTTCTATTACACTAACCTACTAATGGATCTTTCTAGTGGTGATCTTGTGCAGCAAAAGAAGGACCATAAGGAGGGAGTTAATTGGAGAGAGTATGAGGCTCTTAGAGATGTTTTGGCAAAGGAGATATTGGACAATCATAATGGACTCAAACAATTTGTTCAAGATGCATGTGATCCCTTATATGAGGCTCTCCAAGCTATGGAGACCAAGATGGAGGCCACACACAAATTGGCCGAGACTAATGGAGGGGAAGTGAGATCAATTCATGATTCTATTGCTCAAATGACTACTACCCTTGCTGGACTTCAAACCATGATTCAAACAAGAATGCCTCTTATTGATGATGACAATGCTAGTGTCCATAGTGATGCTAATAATGGAGTGGAAGCTATTGGTGCAAGAAATCAAGTTCATGGCCGAAATAGAGAAGAAAGAGGCCTAGGAGGATATAATGGCCGAAACCAAAATTTTGGAGAAAGAAGAATGCCAAACAATGTGGTGCAAGCTAATCCTAGAGAAGATGGTTTGAGTAAGCCTAAATTTTCTATTCCATCATTTAGCTTTGATAATATGGATGTGGAAGAATACTTGCTATGGGAGTTGAAGATGGAAAAATTATGGAGAATGCATGAGTACAATGAGGATAGAAAGATCAAATTGGCTTCAAGTGAGTTTGATGGTTATGCTCTTAGATGGTGGGATGAGCTTTTGAGGAAGAGACAAGAAGATGGAGAATTGCCCATTGTCACTTGGAACAACATGAAGAGGATCATGAGAGATAGATTTGTTCCACCAAATTACATAAGGCAACAATTTGATCAATTGCAACAATTGAGGCAAGGAACTATGAGTGTTGATGCTTATTATCAAGAGATGGAACTAATTATGCAAAGAGCACGTGTGAGAGAACAATTGGAGCAAACAATGCAAAGATTCCTTTCGGGTTTGAACTACAAAATCAAAGGCATTGTGAGGCATCACCAATATCAAAATATACATGAGCTATTACATCATGCAAGGGAGGCCGAAGCACATATTCTTGAGGAAGCAAAAATTACTAATAGAACATGGAATAGATTTCCATTGAGATCATCTACTACTCCTAGTACACCACCTCCACCAATTCCATCTTCCAGTTTTCGAGGTGATCCATCATCCAAACCCGAGCCTAGTGTGTCTAATACAAGGAAATCATCACATCCAGCAGCAAGTGCTTCAGGTTCTAGTGCTCCTACTACAAGGAATAGAGATATGACATGCCACACATGTGGAGGAAAAGGGCACTTCAAGAGGGATTGTCCAAATACAAAAGTGATGGTGATCAATGAGAATAATGAGTATGAAACAGGTGATGATGTTGATCCCAATGATCTTGATGATGATGATGGTTATTTGAGTGATACTCCTTTGGATGCTTATGCTACTACTTTGCCATCTATTATTTGCACACAAAATTCATTGAGTGTAGTGCCTAGTCCTGAAAATCAAAGGTGCACTTTATTTCAAACAAAGGCTGTTATTGGTCCCAACATGGCTTGCAAAGTCATTATTGATGGAGGAAGTTGCAGAAATTTGGCTAGCAAAGAGCTATGTGCAAAACTCAATTTGAAATATATGCCACACCCTTCTCCTTATCATATCCAATGGTTGAGTAGCACGGGACAAATGAAGGTTTCTTTTATGGTGAGAGTGGAGTTCCAAATTGGACCTTACAAGGATGTCATTGAGTTTGATGTGGTACCCATGACAGTTTGCCATCTTTTATTGGGAAGACCTTGGCAATTTGATAGAAGTGTGAAGCATGAAGGAAGAGCAAATACCTATGAGCTATATCATCATGGGAAGACTATTGTTTTGAGGCCCATGACTCCACAACAGATAATACAAGAGTCCCAATCCAAAATTGATATGAGAGTGGAAAAAGAAAGAGAGAAGGATGAGGGAACACCAAAAATTCATGCTATGGAGAAGGAGAGCAATACCAATTCGAGTGGAAAGAGTCTTTTAACTAATGCCATAATTTTTCCTAGTGTTGTTTCTTGTGCACAGGTTGCTATTGAAGAAAGGGAGCACAAAGAAACATCACACAATTTGGAGGAATATGCCACGGATACAAGTATGTTTGCTTGTGATATGAAGGTTAGTTTTGAAGAAAGGGAGATACAACCTTCAAATTCACAAGATATTGAGGAAATCATACCTACTACACATGAGGAGGTTAGTATTGATAAGGGTATGGATTTCGGTTTGATAACTACAAGTAGTGAATTATGTGATAATTTTCAACCATATAAACTTATAAATTCGAAATTTCACCATATGGTTTTTGTTTCACATAAAGAAGTACTTGCTATGATACCTTCTAGTGATATTATATACTATGACATGTTAAAAGAACCAATTAATATGAAATATGCTATGGATACATTTGGTTATGATGATTCTAGCACATATGATAAAAGTTTCAAAATTTACTTGATTGGTGATTATAATGTGGATAAAATTTTTATGATACATCACATGTGTGTTACTTATGCTAAAGTGGCCGAATTACATTATGTGTTCTCTTGGATAGATGATTATAGAGATGATATTATACCTATGTTTATTTCACCACACTATTGGTTGGATACATGTACTAGTAAATCAAACTACATTTATATTTGCAATTTTGATTGCCATGAGATGAAAGAATATGATTTTTATGTGTGGTTTTCATACAAATTTCGTGCTCATATGATATATACACTATATTGTGTCTTGCTAACAACTAATGAGTACCATTATATATACATATATGGTGCATACACTTTGTTCTTTTTGTTTCTTCCACTTTCAGATTATCACAAGACGAGGACGTCTTGTCTTGAAGAAAGGGAGGATGATGAGGACATGCCTAAGGATTATGTGATCACAAGAGAGTTGATAGAAGACCACATGAACATGGTGAAAACAATAAAGCAAGATGGTGAAAACAGTTCATAACAATTGTTATTTCAATAGAACAATTGTTATTCATCAAGATATGGGGATGGTGCCTCCACAAGATCAAATGCACTAAAGTGTGGAAAACAATGCCACATTGTTATTCCACACTCATACATGAACAAGGCAAGAGGAGGGCGCCCACAAGGAACATCTATGCGCCATATACAAGACCTAGTTCAATTAGGATTGGTTTGTATACCAATTTGGCCGCACCCCTTGTGTGGGGGTCGGTTTGTATCTATTTTCGTGTCCTAGTAGGAGTCCTAGTCCAATTAGGTTAGGTGCTTGCGCAAGGGATGCCTTGTGGCCGCACCCCCTCTCATATATACCCCTTGGGGCGCATAGGAGAGGGCAGACTACGATTGAATCAAACAAACCCCATAGCCCCTAGTTGAAACTGCTTGTTAGCCTTTCATACTAGTGGTTCATCTGCAAACTTTACGTGATACCTGCTGTTCCACTGGGAATAAGACGGTACAGTACCACTTGTAGTCGGTGGATTACTTGTGCAAGAGTGTGGAGTTGAGAATATCCATTGGGTTGCTATCTGTTGCATTGGCTTCAGGGATCAGCCGGAGAGTTCTTAGTGGCGCACTAGTTATCATTCAGAAGTTATCTGTGAGTTCACTGAGAAGATTGGGCCACCCCTTATCACGTCAAAATACATTCCAATTGCTCGTGTACTCAGGTGGCCCGGGCGTTTGTAGTTCTGTCCATTCACTTAGGAATTCCACGAGCACCTGAGATTTGACTGCGTTCCGCCCTGCATAAGTGATGTCCCAGGCACCCAACTCGATACTCCATTTGGCTATTCTTCCGGATGCCATGGGGTTGTTCATGATTGTCCCGAGAGACGCATCATTGACTACTGTGATGGCGTGTTCCTGGAAGTAGTGCTTGAGCTTTCAGGCTGTAAGGACCACCCCGTATGCGAGCTTCTGGTAATGAGGATATCGTTGTTTGCATGGCGAGAGCACTTCGCTGATGTAATAGATTGGACGCTGAACTCCATACCCTTTGCCCTCCTCAGGTCGTTCGACTACGATTGTTGTGCTAATGACCTGGTTTGTGGCGGCTAGGTATAAGTAGAGTGGCTCCCTTTCTTGCGGTGTTGCAAGGACTCGCCTACTTTGCAATGATCGCTTTAAGTCCGCGAATGCTTGCTTAGCTTCCGGTGGCCACTCGAATTTGTCCGTCTTCTTCAGCAGCTTGTAGAAGGGTAACGCTTGCTCTCCCAATCGTGCGATGAACCTGCTCAGGGCGGCCAGTCGCCCTGCAAGCTGTTGGACTCCGCGTAGATTAGTTGGCTCCTTCATTGTCAAGATTGCTTGTATTTTCTCTGGGTTGGCTTCGATGCCTCTGGCGGATACCAGGTACCCGAGAAGTTTCCCTGCTGGAACGCCGAAAACGCATTTTGTCGGATTGAGCTTGATCCGGTATGCGTTGAGGGCATCGAATGTTTCTCTAATATCCTCGAGGAGTGTGCTCTCAACTCGAGTCTTGATGACTATGTCGTCAACGTACACTTGTACGTTCTTGCCAATGAGCTTGGCCAGGCATTTTTGCATGCAGCGCTGATATGTTGCGCCTGCGTTCTTGAGCCCGAAAAGCATTGTCGTGTAGCAGTAGACACCGTGAGGTGTGATGAATGCTGTCTTTTCTTCGTCTTCTCTTTTCATCTGGATCTGATTATATCCCGAATAGGCATCAAGGAAAGAGAGGCGTTGGCAGCCTGCCGTAGAGTCCACGATCTGGTCGATTCGCGGGAGGGGAAAGTTGTCCTTGGGGCAGTGCTTGTTTAACGACGTGTAGTCGATGCATACCCGAAGGATGTCCGTGTTCTTTTCGGGGACCAGCACCGGGTTTGCTAACCAAGTGGATATCTTGATCTCCCTGATGAATTTTGCTACTAGCAGTCTGTTTACTTCTTCTCCAAGCGCCTTCTGTTTGGGTTCCGAAAATCGTCGAGTAGTTTGTTTGATTGGTTTGGCATCTTGATATGGACATAATAGAGGTATATGAGGTTTTCTCATGCTTGAGTTGGAAGGAAATATTGAGTCTCACTGATGTTTATTATAAGGTGAATTCTTTCCTAGTAATAAATAATGTTTGTGTTTGTGAGAATGCTATACTACCTAAGCCTATGATATGTATGATTAGGTTTATTGATAACACAAACATGGATGGAGAAGAGTAAGCAAGGAGTAAAATAAGGAGGCATGGAAAACAACTACAAGGAAATGATGTTTCAGTTCGGACTGCCAGGAGTCCCGAATTTGAAATAGTCATGGATTCTTCATACGGGCTCCAAATATAGCAAACGAGCACAATACGGATAGGGAATTTGATGGGCTTTCCAATGGATCCGGCCTCATCAAGAAATTCGACTCGTGCAAGCCGTGGTGACCGAAACAAGCTACGAATAGTTTTCTGCCAGTTTCCAAATAGAGTCCAATTGGCTGCACCCGTGTTGGGTCAGTTTGTATCCGAGTTGGTTGAGTCCAAACAAGTAGGAATAGGTCAATTTCGTGGGGAATCACCCCCTCCCTCATATATAGCTACCACCTGCGTGTGGAATAGATTAGACTACGTTAAATCCAAAAACCCTAGACCTCTAGATTGAAACTGCTTGTAAGCCTTTCATCTGGAAGTTCATCTGCAAACTTTACGTGATACCTGCTGTTCCACTGGGAATAAGACGGTACAGTACCACTTGTAGTCGGTGGATTACTTGTGCAAGAGTGTGGAGTTGAGAATATCCTTGGGGTTGCTATCTTTTGCATTGGCATCAGGGATCAGCCGGGAGAGTTCTTAGTGGCGCACTAGTTATCATACTGGAGTTGTCTGTGAGTTCACTGAGAAGATTGGGCCACCCCTTATCATCTTGGTATCAGATTTACAGGTTGCCTCGGTGAGCTATCAAATTTTCCTTTACTTTGAGTGTTTTTATTACCTATCCAGAAAATTGCCCCACAAAAATAGTGTTAGTCATTGCCATCGCCTTAGATCATCCCCAATTTACAATCCCTAGTTGCTGTTCGTGTTGATTTTTTGATAAGGGGTAGCCCGATCTTCTCAGTGAACTTTTGATAACCAATGTGATACCTCGCTCTCTCCTTTGGCTAAACCCTGTCACCAATTGCAACAGCACTTAACCCCTTCGGATATTCGAGACTCCACACTCTTGCACACGTAGCCACCGACTACAAGTGGTCCTGTTTCTCCTTATTCCCAGTGGAACAGCAGAATACACTCAGATTTGCAAAGGTATGATGATTCAAGATGAATGCTTCAAGCAATACAATCTAGAAGTCTAGGGTTTTTGTTAACGTAGTCTAACCTAATCTATGCGCCCCAAGGGGTATATATGAGGGGTGGGGTGCGGCCACAAAGA
The DNA here is from genome assembly GCA_028641055.1 of Alopecurus myosuroides. Lineage (NCBI taxonomy): Eukaryota > Viridiplantae > Streptophyta > Magnoliopsida > Poales > Poaceae > Alopecurus > Alopecurus myosuroides. The sequence continues at coordinate 124,128 of JAPCYS010003767.1, forward strand.
TGCCTTGCGCAAGCAACACCCACCAACCCGAATAGGAACCCAACATGGGTCTAGTTTTGGACTTGGACTCAACCACAATAGATACAAACCGACCCATGCTAGGGGATTTGGTCATAATGGTATACAAACCATGTTTAACTATAATTGGACTCCATATGGCGCATAGGTACTTCCTTGTGGGCGCCCTCCTCTTGTTATGTCCCTCCATTAGTGTGGAATAACAATCTAGCACTTGTTTTCCACACTTGTAGAATTGTTTTCACCATGATCAACATTTGCTTGTAACTCCTCTCCATCCATGTGCATCATCTCTCCTTGTTCTCCCTCCTTAATGCTTGTGTTATCAACAAACCTAAGAATTAAAACATGCAAGGATTTAGGTAGTATAAAATTCTCATAATCACAAATGTTGTACTCAAGTAGGAGTGAATCCACCTGTTGTTGTAATAATTTAGTCCTTGATCTTGTCATAGGACCAATCCTCACTTCATCATTCTTTGTAGGAATATTATGTGAAATAGTAGGTGAAACACTAGGGATGTCCTCATCATCCTCCCCTCCTTGAAAAGCCTTGATGTCCTCATCAAGGTCATCACCATGATATGCTGTCAAATCAGCAACATTGAAGGAATTACTCACCAAACATCAATTGGAAGATCTATCTTGTAGGCATTGTCATTTATTTTTGCAATCACTTTGTAAGGACCAGCACCTCTTGGCAACAATTTTGATTTCCTTAGCTTAGGGAACCTATCCTTCCGAAAGTGCACCCATACGAAATCTCCCTCTTGAAAAATAACTTCCTTCCTCTTTTGATTTCTCTTTTGAGCTACATATTTCCCTTTCTTCTCAATAGCATCCATTGTCTTCTCATGTATCTTCCTCACAAAATCAGCCCTTTTAGATGCATCCATATTAATTCTCTCTTGAATTGGAAGTGGTAACAAGTCTAGGGGTGTAGTAGGCCGAAATCCATAAACCGCCTCAAAGGGACAAAAATTAGTGGTTGAATGCACAGCCCTATTATAAGCAAACTCCACATGTGGCAAACAATCTTCCCACTCCCTCAAATTCTTCTTGATCATGCTTCTCAACAATGTAGACAATGTCCTATTCACAACTTCAGTTTGCCCATCAGTTTGAGGGTGACAAGTAGTGGAGAATAATAATTTAGTGCCAAGCTTCCCCCATAGTGTCTTCCAAAAGTAGCTCATAAACTTGACATCTCTATCAGAAACAATTGTTCTTGGCACACCATGTAATCTCACAATTTCTCTAAAGAACAAATTGGCAATGTGAGAAGCATCATCACTCTTATGACAAGCAATGAAGTGTGCCATCTTGGAAAATCTGTCCACAACTACAAAGATGGAATCATGGCCTCTTTGTTCTTGGCAAACCCAACACGAAATCCATGCTAATATCCTCCCATGGTGTACTTGGTGATGGCAATGGTGTGTACAAACCGTGGGGCTTCAACTTGGATTTTGCCTTATTGCATGTAATGATTTTGCACCAACCTATACACATCTCTTCTCATATGTGCCCAATAAAAATTTTCAGCCAACATAAGCAATGTTTTCTCTCTTCCAAAGTGTCCCATCAAACCTCCACTATGAGATTCCTGTAATAAGAATAAACGCAAAGAACACTCGGGAATACATAATTTGTTAGCTCTAAACAAGTATCCATCATGTATATGAAATTTATCCCATGCCTTAACATTAGAACATTTATTAAATGGCATAGAAAATTCCTTATCATTAGCATATAGCTCTCTAATACCCTCCAAACCCGAGACCTTGATCTCTAAATTAGAAAGTAACATGTTTTTCCTTGACAAAGCATCAGCAACTACATTGTCCAATCCCTTTTTATGTTTAATTATGTATGGAAAAGACTCAATAAATTCAACCCATTTAGCATGTCTTTTACTCAAATTTGTTTGGCACTTTAAGAATTTCAATGCTTCATGATCACTATGTATAATAAATTCTTTAGGCCACAAGTAATGTTTCCACACCTCTAAAACTCTCACAAGTGCATATAATTCCTTATCATAAACAGAATAATTCAATTGTGCACCATGTAATTTTTCAGAAAAATAGGCAATAGGTTTCTTTTCTTGCATTAACACTCCTCCAATACCTATGCCAGCATCACACTCAATCTCAATTGTTTGTCAAAATTAGGAAGCATTAACAAAGGAGCCGAAATCAACTTCTCTTTAATAGCATCAAAAGCAATATCTTGTTCAACTCCCCACACAAATTCTACACCCTTTTTAGTGAGTTCATTCAAAGGTGCAGCAAGTGATAAGGGGTGGCCCGATCTTCTCAGTGAACTTTTGATAACCAATGTGATACCTCGCTCTCTCCTTTGGCTAAACCCTGTTACCAATTGCAACAGCACTTAACCCCTTCGGATATTCGAGACTCCACACTCTTGCACACGTAGCCACCGACTACAAGTGGTCCTGTTTCTCCTTATTCCCAGTGGAACAGCAGAATACACTCAGATTTGCAAAGGTATGATGATTCAAGATGAATGCTTCAAGCAATACAATCTAGAAGTCTAGGGTTTTTGTTTTAACGTAGTCTCCCTATCTAATTCGCCCCAAGAGGTATATATGAGGGGGTAGGGTGTTTACCCACGAAATATCCCTATTCCTACCTGTTTGGACTCAACCAACTCGGATACAAACTGACCCAACATGGGTGCAGCCAATTGGACTCTATTTGGAAACTGGCAGAAAACTATTCGTGGATTGTTTCGGTCACCACGGCTTGCTCGAGTCGAATTTGTTGATGGGGCCGGATCCATTGGAAAGCCCATCAAATTCCCTATCCGTATTGTGCTCGTTTGCTGTATTTGGAGCCCGTATGAAGAATCCATGACTATTTCAAATTCGGGACTCCTGGCAGTCCGAACTGAAACATTTATTCCTTATTGTTGTTTTCCATGCCTTCTTCCTTTGCTTCTTGCTTCCTCTTCTCCATCCATGTTTGTGTTATTAATAAACCTAATCATACATAAATTCATAGGCTTAGGTAGTATAACATTCTCATAAACACAAACACTATTTATTACTAGGAAAGAATTCACCTTGTAATAAACATCAGTGAGGCTCAATATTTCCTTCCAACTCAAGCATGAATAAACCTCATGGACCTCTATTATGTCCCTATCATCCTCCCTTTCTTCAAGACAAGACGTCCTCGGCTTGTTGTATGCTGAAAGTGGAATAAACAAAAAGAACAACGTGTATGCACAATACATATATCTATAATGAGGTGCATTAGTTGTTATCATATCATAAAATTGTGCACATGACATGTGACTACGAAATTTGCATGCAAAAATCACATAATTGTCATAGAATCTCATCAAATAGCAATCACAATTGCAAATATAAGTGAAGCTCATAAAATCATGATCAAAATAAGAATCATATGTGTATATATTTTTATTGTTGAGTATCAATTCAATTGTTCTCACAGAAGATCTATGATCAAATTTATGTTTATTAGAACACTCAAAGGTGGGAACATGCTTATTATTTTCATCATGAAAATTGCAACTTAATTTGCAAATATAAGTGAAGAACAATTTATTAGCACATGTATGTGACAAGTATTGTGGCAAACCAAACATATGTGTAAAATCATGCTCATAGGTAGGAAATTGTAACCTATCTACCCAAGGTAATACAGTGTTTAATTCGGCCACTTTATCACAAGTTATGCATATGTGATCCACCATAAAAATTTCACTCATGTTATAATCACCAATCAAGTTAAAAGTGAAAGAAGAAACACAATTGCTAGAATTTACATATGAAATTTCAGCAACCTTTTTCATAACACTTTGCACACTAATTGATTCATTTAACATGATGTAATCCACAATATCATTAGGTGGTATTTTAGCAAGTACTTCCTTGTGTGAAAACAAAACCACATGATTAAATTTCGAAATTATCATATTATCACATGTAGTTGGATTATCTATGCTTATTAACTCACAAGAATCAACTAGCAATTTAGTGGGCTCACATAAATCAATACTTGAGAGGGAAAACACGAAATCAGCACCTTTATCAATAGCAACCTCCTCAGAATTATTAGGTACCAATTCAACTATCTCCAGTGGTGATGCAGGTTCTACTTGCTGTGGCTCCCTTTCTTCAAAAGTAACCTGCATATCACAAGAAACAACACTAGGAGTAGACATGATTACATTAGTAGAAATAACCTCACATGTCTCCTTAACTTCAACTCCCATGTTTTCAACAACAACCACACTCTCATCCATAGGTGCACATAAGTTTTGCTCCATAACTATTTGCAATGTTTTATGTGATGCATGTATTATCCAACTTTTCTTATTGTTCCAAAAGAATTGTTTATCAGGATAATGGCTAGCAAAATTAACCTTATATCTATGGCACCATTTTTGTCCTAACAAAAGATGACAACAAGTAAATGCTCTAGGAAGCACATAACATAAAGTTCGTTCCTTATGGCCATGAATGGTTAAGGGAACAAAAACCATGTGAGTAATAATAAGTTTATCATCATTAGTAGGTAAGATAAATGGATGATTTGTCGTTGGAACCAACTGCAATTGTTCAACAACCTCAGAACTAATAAAATCATACCGTGTACCCTTATCAAGGGTAATAGCAACATTGCTACCTGTGATGTCTGCGATGAAGTGGAACAAATCTGATGCAGGTATCCCACTAGCATTCTCCTCCCAAAATGAATCACTGCAAACAGAACCCACAGAATATGGGTTTTCCTTTACAGAAACAACCATTGTTAGTGCAAATAATATTTGGCAATATGCATATGGTGGCACTCTCTCAACTCACTTAAAAACCAGCAAAGAGGTGATCCTTACCGTTCCAAAGTGAATAGAATAACTTACCACAAGTAATAGCAACTATTGTGACTTGGTGTGAAGAATAGAATACCTAGGGGTTTTTGCTCTCACAAAGGTAAAACAGGTTATATGGTGGGGCTTGGTATGGATACCTAACAATCACCAATTAACAAGTCCTATTGCTGTTTGTGAATGATACAAAATAACACCTAGGAAACACACACCAAAATTGGAGACAATTGTGGCAAAGCAAATATATGGAGGAAATTTTGCAATGCTCTAGAAAGACACTAGCCAAGCTCAATGAAAATCAGGCACAAGATTGCTCAATGGGTGGTGTCAATGATAGCAAAGCAACAGCTCCAAATGATAGTAATAGCAATGTGTCTCAATGGCCTTTCTTTTTGCTTTTTCTATTTTGCTCTTTTTGCTTTTTTTTCTATTTTTTTTTATTTTTTTTTTATACTTTTATGGCCAACAACTAAAGGAGCAAATAACAATAACAACTAGATCAATGTGACACAAGATGATAGTGAGCAGCCTGAAAAAGAGCAATAAAAGAGCTAGTCTTGTGGGCAAGGTACCTAATTTATTTGCTGTAGAAAGGCTTTGTCTAGGGTTCACAAAGATTGGACTTGAATTCCTAAAGAAAATAACAAAGAAAAATAAAAGAAAACAACCTAAAATACTAACTAGGAAGCCCACGGCAGAAGAAATAGACCACGGCAGCAAAACAGTGCGTTTTGGTCGCACAGCAGGCCACCACGGCAGAAAAACCGGCGTTTCTGTGCCGTACGGCAGCAGCTGGTGTTCACGGCAGCGGCGGCAGAGAATCTGCGCGAAAACGAGCCCGCGGCAGGAAATTTCGGCGGAAAAACGTGCTGCGCGCGCGATTGACTGGTGGGTTGCGGCCGAGCAAATTTGTAAGCGCGCTGCGGTGGTTTTGGGCGGTTTGGTAAGCGCGCGCTGGTGGATGCCGAGTTCGGTTAGGAGACGTGTACCGCGGCAGAGATTTGGTGCGTTTGCGAGCCGCGGCAGAAAACGAATCCGATAAGAACTAGAACTTGCGGGTAGCTAATTTTTTTGGGATTTTTGATATAGACTCGACTCGGAAAATAAGAACAACTAAGAACCCTAACCCTAACCGAAACCTAATGACTCAAAAGGAGAAAAAGGAACACAAAATCAAAACACAAAACAGCACTAGAAATTGAAAACTAGCAATTATCTATGGCTATGGCAATCAACTAACACTATTTTTTGTGGCTTTTTCTGGATAGGCAAGAAAAACAAAACGAATCTAAGGGATAGATACAGCTCACCGAGTAAACCCAGTAATCTGATACCAAGATGATAAGGGGTGGCCCGATCTTCTCAGTGAACTTTTGATAACCAATGTGATACCTCGCTCTCTCCTTTGGCTAAACCCTGTTACCAATTGCAACAGCACTTAACCCCTTCGGATATTCGAGACTCCACACTCTTGCACACGTAGCCACCGACTACAAGTGGTCCTGTTTCTCCTTATTCCCAGTGGAACAGCAGAATACACTCAGATTTGCAAAGGTATGATGATTCAAGATGAATGCTTCAAGCAATACAATCTAGAAGTCTAGGGTTTTTGTTTTAACGTAGTCTCCCTATCTAATTCGCCCCAAGAGGTATATATGAGGGGGTAGGGTGTTTACCCACGAAATATCCCTATTCCTACCTGTTTGGACTCAACCAACTCGGATACAAACTGACCCAACATGGGTGCAGCCAATTGGACTCTATTTGGAAACTGGCAGAAAACTATTCGTGGATTGTTTCGGTCACCACGGCTTTCTCGAGTCGAATTTGTTGATGGGGCCGGATCCATTGGAAAGCCCATCAAATTCCCTATCCGTATTGTGCTCGTTTGCTGTATTTGGAGCCCGTATGAAGAATCCATGACTATTTCAAATTCGGGACTCCTGGCAGTCCGAACTGAAACATTTATTCCTTATTGTTGTTTTCCATGCCTTCTGATGTAGCCCAACCATCTACTCCAAGTGGACCGATGACAAGATCACGCGCAAAGGCCATCAAGGATAAGGTGAACTCGCTCCTCTCGCTCTATACTTTCGGTCACGTGGAGGATGGTGCGCTACCTCATGTTTCCACACTTTGCGTGCTCAGGTTCAAACCCACCACGGAGTCACCGAAAAGTACCCGAGACGATGCGCAAGAAGATACGGAGAACAGCGGTGAAGACGGCGTCCAATTCGGAGTTCCGACGAAGAAGTTAGGGGCGAAAAACCCCTTCCCGGCCTCGGGGGCCGGCCAGGCCGGCCTCCCTCACCCCCAGGCCGGACCCCCACCCGAAGGGGCCGGCCTCCACCTCGGCCTCGGGCCGGCCTCGGCGCCCCCCCTCAGGCCGGACCCCCTCCAGAGCGCCCCGGCCTCAAGGCCGGCCTGCTCTCCTCCCACCCCGGCCCCAGGCCGGGCACCCAGCCTGGGGGGCCGGCCTGCCCCCTCCCCACCCCGGCCCCAGGCTGGCCCCCCCTCCAGGCGCCCACCCTGGCCCCAGGCTAGGTTCCAGGCCGGCCAGGCCGGCCCCTAGGCCGGGGTGGAACCGAAAATGCCCGGAAATGCACTGTTTTCGCTCCCGTTTCCACCTACTTCGACCCCCGGTATAAGGACGCCCCCAAGCTAGATCTAGGGTTTAGAGTTGAATTAAGAACATTTGGAGCTCAGCTCTCTTGTATCCCTCTTTGAGGAACCATCCCTCCGACATCGTCGAGGATTGTATCAAGGCTCATCCAAACTACTTGATCTCTCCCTTTGGGTTTCTATCAAGTATTTGTCCAATCTTCCTCTCGATTATCTTGAGGTTCTATTGGCGTAGTGGACCGGCTACGGGTGTAAAGCGGTTTCAATCAAGGTGAGCTCAGTTGAATCGATCGTTCCGTAGGCGGCCCTCGGGGTTAGTTGACGGAAGATTTGGGGTTCTTCGGTTCTTACTAGTTATCCTTGTGTTGGTTTGCGTTGCCCTCGATTTCCCCTCGTTTCCCTCGTGTGTTCATCGAGTTCCTCGTGTTCTTCGTGTTCTCCGTCGATTCGTGAAGATCGGGCCAATCTAGGAGTAACCCTCCGCATCATCTGGTATCCAGAGCTAGATTGACACGAATCCGACACCCATACCCCTCCCCATCCACCAATTTTTCTTTTTCCACCAAGAATTTCGAAAATCCTCAAAAATAGCCAGAAGGGAATTTGACCGATCTGTTGATTCATTGAGTTTTTCGTGGTTTTTCTTCATAGATTTGTTGCCAAACACCATTCCACACCTTTCCATTCAGCCAATTTTTCCAATTTCGTCCAAAAATTTTCTTGATTTTGTGGGAATTTCGAATTTGAGCCAAAAACTCAGAAAATTTCAGCTCTTCGATTCTCCGACAGATTTTGGAACTTGTTTTTCTTTGTCGTTTGTGATCCAAATTGAGTGCAACGAGTTGCTACGCGACGCCCACGACATCACCTACGCTTCCACATCATCGGATCGCCACGACATCGACTCCCCCACGGCCGCAAGTCCGTGATCATCAAATAAGAGAGGTATAACTTGCTTCCGCTTGCACCACCCCATCCCATTGTGTTACTTACCTATCGGACTAGTTCTTTTTACACCGCTTGGCATCGCATTTGTGGCATCGAGAGTGCGAGGTTAGCGCTTGTGAGAGATTAGCTACCGAGTAGGCATTGGCACTTTGGAATCCATCAAAAAGAGAAAATCAAAAAAAAAGAGAAAAAGAGAAAATAGAAAAAGAAGCAAAAGGATCGGTGCCAATTGCTTTCCATTGTAGGAACGTGTAGCATTGCGTCGCAAAAGAGAAAGAGTGACCGATTGCCACGGTGCGAATCTTGTTGCCATTTCAACTTTGCGGTTTGAGCTAGCGTCCTCCTTGAGTTAGTGTGGCATTGAGCATTAGTCTACGTTAGGGCCATTTCGTTCTTCGCTCGTCCATTGGTCGCACTAACCCCATTTTTCCCTTGCGTGTGTGTGTTCCATCATATTTCCATCCTATAGGTTTGGTTTTTGTGCTAACTTTTCTTTGAATTTTCTCCATGATTGACAACTAACTTTTCTTCGGTTTTGGTCGATTTTTCCTCGCCACTTTCCTAACCTATTTGCCTTCCATATAAAGTGTGTGTGTTGCCGTTTGCGGTTTCTTTCGATCTTTTGGATTCGCTCTTGACATACCGCCCTACACCTAGGCTCGTCCACTAGCCTCAATACGACCAAGAAAGGTAACGTTGGGTAAGTGAGGCGTCCATTTCTTCAATATCACCCTTGTGTGTGTTTTTGAGATGGCTAGGGAAGGAGTATTCACAAGTCCGAGCTCGGAAGACGAAGGCAATCCATTCTACAACGACAATGATTACGCCAACTTCGTCACCCACAATGACCACTTTCAACTCCGCGAACTCGTCAAGGACGGGTTGCAACGCTATGAGCGTCGACTCCAAGAGCAAGAGGCTCGATTGAATGATCAAATGACGCGCATCAACATCAACTTGGCTAATCTTGCCAATCGCCGTCATTCATCATCGTCCTCAAGGTCTCGTCGCTCGAGCCACCGCAATCAAGATCCTCACCAACCTCGTCGCCACGATCGCCATGATCGCCATAACGTGGAGGAGGGTGGACAACCTCAACAACCACCACCACCTCCTCCACAACCTCAACAACCTCCGCGACGCAATCGGTATGAGGATAGCTCGCCATCACCACCACCTCGACATCGCCAAGGCCGTGGTGACCCTCTTCAACAACCGCAACGCCCGGACCTTCGACAACACCATCATCCTCCACCTCCACAAGGCCACGCTCAAGATTATGGCCACAATGATTTCGTGGAAGATGCTCGTCAACATCGAAGGCCACCTAGGCGCCATGCGCGTCCCAACAACAATGACCGCCAAGAACATGATCATCCTCAACAACCTCGCCAAGAACAAGAACGTCCTCAACAACATCACAATGGCCATGACGATAGTGAATGCCGTGAAGCTAGGCTCCGTCACCACCAACCACCACAACCTAATGACCACCGGCGTCATCCTCCCCATCATGATCGCCACCGCCAAGACAATGAGGATGACCCCTGTGATGATTCACCTCCCATTTATGATGAAGACCCCCATGAGCGCCAACATGCGCGTCCCCATCGTCCGCAAGAGGACAACAACATGAATGCTCTCCGCTTCAATGTTCCAAAGTTCAATGGTGAGAATGATCTCGAAGACTATCTTGCTTGGGCTCTCAAGGTTGACAAGATCTTCGGCATTCACAACTTCACCGACAAGAAGATGGTTGCTCTAGCATCTTTGGAATTCGAAGGCTATGCACTCTTATGGTGGGATCGTCTACAAGCCGAACGAGTCCGCAATCGCGTTGCTCCTATTGCCACTTGGAATGAGATGAAGCAATTCATGCATGCTCGATTCGTTCCTCCTCACTACAAGCGTGACCTCTTCAAGAAGCTTCAAGAACTTCGTCAAGGTGTGAAGTCCGTTGATGAGTACTACAAGGAAATGGAGACATCTTTGATCCGCGCTCATGTGATAGAATCTCAAGAGCAAACAATGGCCCGCTTCCTCAATGGCCTCAACTATCCTATAAGGAAGATCGTCGAGTATCAACCGTATGACAACATTGTGGCCCTTGTCCACCAAGCTCTCAAGGCGGAACGCCAAATTGCGGAAGATCTCAAATATAGCAAGCAAAAGGCTTTCTTCAACTCAAGACCATCATCCTCTACTCCAATGACACAAGTTCCTCCTCCAACTACCACCAAGAGCAACACGCGAGCCTCTAGTGCTCCCAACAAGTCTTCCCAACCATTCAAGAAGCAAGCTCCTCCAACCTCATCCTCAAGTGCTCCTCAAGTCAAGTCAAGCACTATTACTTGCTTCAAGTGTGGTGGTAGTGGACACAAGTCCTTTGAATGCTCCAACAAGATGATCATGATTGTCAACCAAGACGGTGAACGTGATTCTATGAGCGAAGGCGAATACTATGCCTTGCATCAAGTTGCTCTCAACCCTTTGGACGTATCCAACGATGATGAAGAAAGTGTGTATTGCGATGAGGACAAGAATCCATAGTGGTCACAAGAGTCCTCACTTCTTCTCCTCAAGATGAGCAAGATCAACGGTGCAATCTCTTTCAAACAAGAGCCGGTATTGATGGCAAGTCAATCAAGGTCATCATCGACGGTGGAAGTTGCCACAACTTGGCTAGCAAAGAGCTTTGCGACAAACTCAAATTGCCTTACAAGCAACATCCTCACCCATACCATGTCCAATGGCTTAGTGATCCGGCACCTTCAAGATTCAACACATGGTCTCCGTGACTTTCAAGATTGGTCCTTATGAAGACACGGTAGATTGTGACGTTGTTCCTATGACCGTGTGTCATCTTCTTCTTGGTCGACCTTGGCAATACGACAAGAGTGCTATCCATGATGGGCGTACCAATCACTATAGCTTCAAGTGGAATAACAAGACATTTGTTCTTCGTCCCATGTCTCCTAGCCAAGTGATCGCCGACAACGCCAAGACTCTTGCACGTAGACAAGAAGAGCTCAAATCTCGTGAGATGAGTGGTGAGAGAGTGATCCAAAAAGTGAGTGAGAGCCACAAGCCAAATATGAGTGGAAAAATTCCGAGTGATGCCAAAGGCTTTGCCTTACTTGCCACCAAAAGAGAGATGCGAGCGCTAAGAGATGACCCAACCATACTTCACTTTGTCCTATTGTGCAAAGGGGAAGCACTTGAAACTAACGACATGACAAATCTACCTCCATCTTTGTTGCCTTTGTTGCAGGAATTTGAAGACGTCTTTCCCGATGAGCTCCCTCCGGGCCGTCCTCCCCTTCGAGGAATCGAGCACCGTATTGACCTCATTCCGGGCGCACCCCTTCCAAACCGCGCTCCTTACCACACCAATCCCGAGGAGACTAAGGAGATTGAGCGACAAATCCAAGAGCTACTCGAAAAAGGTTTTATTCGCGAATCCCTTAGCCCTTGTGCCGTGCCGGTTATCCTTGTTCCAAAGCAAGATTCTACTTCCCGCATGTGTATGGATTGTCGCCCTATCAATGCTATCACCGTTAGATATAGACATCCTATTCCTAGGCTCGATGACATGCTTGATGAATTGAGTGGTGCTACTATCTTTTCCAAAATTGATCTTAAAAGTGGTTACCATCAAATTCGTATGAGTATAGGTGATGAATGGAAAACGGCTTTCAAAACAAAACTTGGCTTGTATGAATGGCTTGTTATGCCCTTTGGTCTTTCGAATGCCCCATCTACCTTCATGCGTCTCATGAATGAAGTTCTACGTCCTTTCATTGGCAAATTTGTTGTGGTTTACTTCGACGATATTCTCATTTATAGCAAATCTTTGGAAGATCACCTTGATCATGTTTCACAAGTATTGTTGGCTCTTCGCAACGCAAAACTTTTCGCCAATCTTTCCAAATGCAATTTTTGCACCAACAAGCTTGTTTTCTTGGGTTTTGTGATCTCTTCCAATGGTATTGAAGTAGATAACAAGAAAATTGAGGCAATTAGGAATTGGCCTAACCCTACCTCCGTGGGTGAGATAAGGCGCTTTCATGGCCTTGCCGGTTTCTATCGCCGCTTTGTCAAAGATTTTTCAACTATTGCTTGCCCTTTGAATGAACTCACCAAAAAGAATGTACCTTTTGTTTGGGGCAATGCGCAAAAAAAGCTTTCGACACACTTAAGAAATGCCTAACCGAAGCTCCTTTGCTTGTCTTACCGGATTTCGAGAAAACTTTTGAGATTGAATGTGATGCTAGTGGTATAGGAATTGGTGGCGTTCTCATGCAAAACGGACGCCCGTTGCTTACCATAGTGAAAAACTTGATGGTGCTAAACTCAATTACCCCATCTATGATAAGGAACTTTTTGCTTTGGTTAGAGTGCTAGAAGTTTGGCAACACTACCTTTGGCCAAAAGAATTTGTCATTCATTCCGATCACGAATCATTGAAATACTTAAAAAGCCAAACCAATTTGAACAAAAGGCATGCTAAGTGGGTTGAATTCATTGAATCTTTTCCTTATGTCATTAAGTACAAGAAAGGTAAAGAAAATGTGGTAGCCGATGCCTTGTCTAGGAAAGAATGCCTTCTTACACGTCTTGACATCAATGTGATTGGTTTGGATGAAATCAAAGACTTATATGCTTCCGATGCTTTCTTTGGTCCTATATTTGAGAAGTGCTTGCCTAATCGAGGTTTCGATGATTACTATCTTCACAAAGGTTTCTTGTTTAAGGCTAACAAATTGTGTATCCCCGAGTCTTCTCTTTGTTTGTTGTTATTGAAGGAATCACATGAAGGAGGCCTCATGGGACACTTTGGACGCGACAAGACCTATGCCATGCTCTCCACCAACTACTATTGGCCCAAGATGAAGCATCACGTTGAGAGACACGTCAAGAGATGTTCCACATGCCTCCGAGCTAAGTCCACTTCCAACCCTCATGGTCTTTACATGCCATTACCTATCCCACATGCACCTTGGAGTGATATTAGCATGGACTTTGTGTTAGGCCTTCACGAACTAAAACCAACATGGATTCAATCTTTGTAGTTGTGGATCGTTTCTCTAAGATGGCACATTTCATTCCTTGTAACCGAACGACGATGCTTCACATGTTGCTACTTTGTTTTTCAGGGAAATTGTGCGTTTACATGGTATACCTACTTCAATTGTCTCGGACCGCGACGTCAAGTTCACCTCCTACTTTTGGAAGACGTTGATGGCCAAGCTCGGCGTCAAGCTACTCTTCTCCACCGCCTATCACCCACAAACGGATGGACAAACCGAGGTCGTCAACCGCACACTCTCTTCACTACTTCGAGCATTGATCAAGCCCAACTTGAAGAATTGGGAGGAATGCATCCACACGCCGAGTTCGCCTACAACCGTGCCCTCCATCAAGCTACCAAGAAGAGTCCTTTCGAGATCGTCTACGGCTTCAACCCCAACACCGCCTCGACATACTCCCTTTGCCTCTACGCGAGCGAGCAAACATGGACATCGACAAGCGCACCGACTACATCAAGAAGCTACACGACTCCACAAGAGCTACGCTTGAGAAGCATTCCGAGCACCGAGCCTCTATCATGAACAAGAACAAGAAACCAATGGTGTTCCAAGAAGGTGACCTCGTGTGGCTACACTTGCGCAAGGACCGGTTCCCCGACGAGCGCAACTCCAAGCTCAAGCCAAGAGGTGACGGTCCCTTCAAGGTCATCAAGCGCATCAACAACAACGCCTACAAGCTCGACTTACCGCAATCCAAGTACCTCGTCCACAACTCCTTCAACGTCAAGGACTCTCTCCCTTCCATGGATACCCAAGTGATGAAAGACGCCGAGTCGAGGTCGACTCTTTTTCAAGGGGGGGAGATGATGTAGCCCAACCATCTACTCCAAGTGGACCGATGACAAGATCACGTGCAAAGGCCATCAAGGATAAGGTGAACTCGCTCCTCTCGCTCTATACTTTCGGTCACGTGGAGGATGGTGCGCTACCTCATGTTTCCACACTTTGCGTGCTCAGGTTCAAACCCACCACGGAGTCACGAAAAGTACCCGAGACGATGCGCAAGAAGATACGGAGAACAGCGGTGAAGACGGCGTCCAATTCGGAGTTCCGACGAAGAAGTTAGGGGCGAAAAACCCCTTCCCGGCCTCGGGGGCCGGCCAGGCCGGCCTCCCTCACCCCAGGCCGGACCCCCACCCGAAGGGGCCGGCCTCCACCTCGGCCTCGGGCGGCCTCGGCGCCCCCCTCAGGCCGGACCCCTCCAGAGCGCCCCGGCCTCAACGCCGGCCTGCTCTCCTCCCACCCCGGCCCCAGGCCGGGCACCCAGCCTGGGGGCCGGCCTGCCCCCTCCCCACCCCGGCCCCAGGCTGGCCCCCCCTCCAGGCGCCCACCCTGGCCCCAGGCTGGGTTCCAGGCCGGCCAGGCCGGCCCCTAGGCCGGGGTGGATCCGAAAATGCCCGGAAATGCACTGTTTTCGCTCCCGTTTCCACCTACTTCGACCCCCGGCTATATAAGGACGCCCCCAAGCTAGATCTAGGGTTTAGAGTTGAATTAAGAACATTTGGAGCTCATCTCTCTTGTATCCCTCTTTGAGGAACCATCCCTCCGACATCGTCGAGGATTGTATCAAGGCTCATCCAAACTACTTGATCTCTCCCTTTGGGTTTCTATCAAGTATTTGTCCAATCTTCCTCTCGATTATCTTGAGGTTCTATTGGCGTAGTGGACCGGCTACGGGTGTAAAGCGGTTTCAATCAAGGTGAGCTCAGTTGAATCGATCGTTCCGTAGGCGGCCCTCGGGGTTAGTTGACGGAAGATTTGGGGTTCTTCGGTTCTTACTAGTTATCCTTTTGTTGGTTTGCGTTGCCCTCGATTTCCCCCTCGTTTCCCCCTCGTGTGTTCATCGAGTTCCTCGTGTTCTTCGTGTTCTCCGTCGATTCGTGAAGATCGGGCCAATCTAGGAGTAACCCTCCGCGTCATCTTCTTCCTTTGCTTCTTGCTTCCTCTTCTCCATCCATGTTTGTGTTATTAATAAACCTAATCATACATAAATTCATAGGCTTAGGTAGTATAACATTCTCATAAACACAAACACTATTTATTACTAGGAAAGAATTCACCTTATAATAAACATCAGTGAGGCTCAATATTTCCTTCCAACTCAAGCATGAATAAACCTCATGGACCTCTATTATGTCCCTATCAGCAAGTGTACTAAAATCTTTGACAAATCTTCTATAAAAACCAGCTAGTCCATTAAAACTTCTTACTTGACTCACATTAGTAGGAATAGGCCAATTTTTAATAGCTTCAATTTTTGATTCATCTACTGCAATCCCATGTTTAGAAACAACATAACCAAGAAATATGACCTTATCTTTGCCAAAAGTGCACTTTTCCAAATTACCATACAATTTATGTTCTCTTAGCACTTGCAAAACTTGTCTAATATGACCAATATGCTCATGTTCATTGTGGCTATAAATAAGAATATCATCAAAATAGACTACCACAAATTTACCAATAAAATTTCTCAAAACATGGTTCATTAATCTCATGAAAGTACTAGGTGCATTAGTCAATCCAAAAGGCATAACTAACCCATATAAACCAAATTTTGTTTTAAAAGCTGTTTTCCACTCATCCCCTCTTTCATCCTAATTTGATGATAACCACTACGCAAATCAATTTTAGAGAAAATAGCACTACCACTTAATTCATCTAACATGTCTTCCAAACGTGGTATAGGATGACGATAACGAATAGTGATATTGTTAATTGCTCTACAATCTACACACATGCGCCATGTACCATCTTTTTTAGGCACTAAAATAACAGGAACAACACAAGGAGAAAGGCTTATCCGAATGTAACCTTTATCAAGAAGCTCTTGTACTTGTTTATGAATCTCCTTTGTTTCTTGGGGATTAGTTCTATAGGGAGCTCGGTTTGGTAATGTGGATCCTGGAATCAAATCAATTTGGTGCTCAATACCCCTCAATGGTGGCAAACCGAGGGCACCTCCTTGGGAAAAACATCCTCAAAATCCTGCAACACATGAGAAACACCAAGAGGAATAGGGGTCATGTCATTAGAAACTAAAATTTCTCCCTTGTGCATAAGCACTATAGGAAGCATAGTAGGATCCTCCCTAAATTCTCTCAAGTCTCTTAGTAGCTAGCATGCATAATAAGCTCACTCCCTCACTATTATTTTTTCCACTCGAATTGGATGCCCTATTTTACTCACAACACTCAAATTTTCTCTCTTCTTCTCAACACTCTCAGGAAGTTTTTGTCTAGATTCATTTACAATTTTTTGTGGTGTCATAGGTCTCAACACTATATCCTTCTCCTTCACTTGAGTTGATAGGTATTTGCTCTCCCATCATGTATCACACTCCTATCAAATTTCCAAGGCCTCCCAAGCAAATGTGACAAAACTGACATGGGCACCACATCACACTCAATGGTGTCTTTATAAGGCCCAATTTGGAACTCAACTCTCACCATGTGGGTCACCTTCATCTCTCCTTTATCACTAAGCCATTGTATATGATAAGGATGAGGATGTGTAATGTATCTCAACTTCAATTTTGCACACAAATCTTTGCTTGCCAAATTTCTGCAACTACCACCATCAATAATAACCTTGCAAGCCAATTGGGGACCAACAATTGCTCTTGTTTGAAATAAGTTGCATCTTTGACTTTCAGGACTTGGAAGAATACTCAATGTTCTAGGTGTGCAAACAAAAGTAGGATATGTGGAAGGATATGCATCAAGAGGACCATCATCATCATCATAAGCATCTCTTGAGAAGGATCAGATCATCACCAGTCTCATACTCACCATTGTCCTCATTAATAAGCATAATCTTTTTATTTGGACAATCCCTCTTGAAGTGGCCTTTACCTCCACATGTATGGCAGCTCATGTCCCTATTTCGAGCTGTAGAAGAAGTGGATCACTTGCACTAGCTGCTGGTTGTGCTTGCCTCTTAGACATAGAGGTAGTACCTTCACTTTTTGTAGTGGAAACCCCACGGCTAGGGGTAGGTTGTGGCAATGGTGGTGAAGAAAATGAGGACCTATTAGGAAAAGGTCTCCTTGGTGCCATAAGAGCCTCCTCGGCCAATTGTTTTTCTGTCTCCCTTGCTTGGTGCAACAATTCATTCATATCATTATATTGTGTCTCACAATGCTCTTAATTTTGAGTTGCAAACTGAAAGGAACCTTTGCATAGTGTGCTCAATATCCTCTCTCACTCTAGCTCTTTGCAATATCAACTCCATCTCTCTATAATAAGCATCCACAGACTTTGTACCTTGTTTCAATTGTTGCAATTTATCATATAAAGACCTCAAATAGTTCTTGGGAACAAACCTATCTCTCATGACTTGCTTTATCTCCTCCAAGTAAGAACATCAGGCTCTCTATTTCTTGCCCTTGTCCTTGTAATATTATCCCACCATAGCAAAGCATAGCCATCAAAACTAGAGGAAGCAAGCTTGATTTTTCTCTTCATTATACTCATGCATCCTCCATAATTTTTCCATCTTAAGCTCCATAAGGTACTCTTCAAATCATCAGTATCAAAATTGAAGGTAGGTACCATAAATTTTGGTTTACCAAGTCCATCATGCTCTCGGTTTGGTTCATTGACAGGAACCCTTGCTGCTTGAAAGCCACGGCCAGCAACATGATTAGCTCTACCACCTCCACGGTTAGGGGGTACAAAATTAACCTCCCCCTCCTCTTCCTCCTCGGCATCACCAAGAGCACTCCCACCATCCTCTCGGGCAGGCAATCTTTGGTCCAATAAAGTAGCCAAAGCACCAATTCTAGTAGTCAATGTGTCAAGAGAAGCTTGCATTCTATTAACTTGCTCTTGTGTACCAGCAGCTGTATCAGTCACTTGTCCAATTTGAAGGCCCAAATTTTGAACATGTGTATCCATATCCACTCCATGCTTGTCAATGAGAGTATTTAATTCAGCATGTTTAGAAGCAATAGTGGAAGTCAATTGTTCCCTCATCTCCTCCAAATCTGTCCACTCCACTTGTTCATCACCAGGTTTCTTCTTAGCTTGTGTAGAAACATCACTAGGAGCAACCATGATTAATGGGTTAGTGAAATAAACAAAGTGCTATGGGTTGTGGTGTTCTCTCTCAACTCACTAAAAACCAGCAAAAGAGGTGATCCTTACTGTTCCAAAGTGAATAGAAAATCTTACCACAAGTAATAGCAACTAATGTGACTTGGTGTGAAGAATAGAATACCCGGGGGTTTTTGCTCTCACAAAGGTAAAACAGGTTATATGGTGGGGCTTGGTATGGATACCTAACAATCACCAATTAACAAGTCCTATTGCTGTTTGTGAATGATACAAAATAACACCTATGAAACACACACCAAAATTGGAGACAATTGTGGCAAAGCAAATATATGGAGGAAATTTTGCAATGCTCTAGAAAGACACTAGCCAAGCTCAATAATAATCAGGCACAAGATTGCTCAATAGATGGTGTCAATGATAGCAATGAAAACAGCTCCAAATGATAGTAATAGCAATGTATCTCAATGGCCTTTCTTTTTGCTTTTTCTGTTTTTCTCTTTTTCTATTTTCTGTTTTTCTCTTTTTTTTATACTTTTTATGGCCGAAAACAACTAAAGGAGCAAATGAAAGTAACAGCTAGATCAAAGTGACACAATATAATAATGAGCAGCCTGAAAAGAGCAATAAAATAGCTAGTCTTGTGGGCAAGGTACCTAGTTTATTTGCTGTAGAAAGGCTTTGTCTAGGGTTCACAATGATAAGACTGGAAATCCTAATGAAAAGATCAAAGAAAAACAAAGAAAAACAACCTAAAACTAGCTAAGAAACCCACGGCAGAGAATTACACCACGGCAGGAAAACAGTGAGTTTTGACTCACGGCAGCGTACCGCGGCAGAAAAACGCTCAAAAGCGTGCCGTAGGCGATCTCACGGCAGAGCACGAGGCTCACGGCAGCGGCGGCAGCGTTTCGGCGCAAAAACAAGCCCGCGGCAGAGAAAAACGACCCAATCTGCTGCGGCGCGCGCGGGCGAGTGGTGAGTTGCGGGGGCGGATTGGTAAGGGGCGTTGCGGTGGTTTTGTGGGATTTGTAAGCGCGCGTTGGACCAAATCCGACTGCAACTAGAAAGTGTACCGCGGCAGAGATTTGGAAGGTTTCGGTGCCGCGGTAGGAATCCGAAAGGCACTAGAACTCAACTCCCCACCGAAATAACAAGGAGCACTCGGATTGGAAACAATAGGGATCTGCGGGTAACTAATTTTTTTGGGATTTTTGATATAGACTCAACTCGAAAAATAAGAACAACTAAGAACCCTAACCCTAACCGAAACCTAATGACTCAAAAGGAGAAAAAGTAACACAAAATCAAAACACAAAACAGCACTAGAAATTGAAAACTAGCAATTATCTAAGGCTATGGCAAATACTACTACTATTTTTTGTGGCTTTTTCTGGATAGGTAAGAAAAACAACTCGAAACTAAAGGGATAGATACAGCTCACCGAGTAAACCCAGTAATCTGATACCAAGATGATAAGGGGTAGCCCGATCTTCTCAGTGAACTTTTGATAACTAATGTGATACCTCGCTCTCTCCTTTGGCTAAACCCTGTCACCAATTGCAACAACACTTAACCCCTTTGGATATTCGAGACTCCACACTCTTGCACACGTAGCCACCGACTACAAGTGGTCCTGTTTCTCCTTATTCCCAGTGGAACAGCAGAATACACTCAGATTTGCAAAGGTATGATGATTCAAGATGAATGCTTCAAGCAATACAATCTAGAAGTCTAGGGTTTTTGTTTTAACATAGTCTAACCTAATCTATGCGCCCCAAGGGGTATATATGAGGGGTGGGGTGCGGCCACAAAGATGCCTTGCGCAAGCAACACCCACCAACCCGAATAGGAACCCAACATGGGTCTAGTTTTGGACTTGGACTCAACCACAATAGATACAAACCGACCCATGCTAGGGGATTCGGCCATAATGGTAAACAAACCATGTTTAACTATAATTGGACTCTATATGGCGCATAGGTACTTCCTTGTGGGCGCCCTCCTCTTGTTATGTCCCTCCATTAGTGTGGAATAACAATCTAGCACTTGTTTTCCACACTTGTAGAATTGTTTTCACCATGATCAACATTTGCTTGTAACTCCTCTCCATCCATGTGCATCATCTCTCCTTGTTCTCCCTCCTTAATGCTTGTGTTATCAACAAACCTAAGAATTAAAACATGCAAGGATTTAGGTAGTATAAAATTCTCATAATCACAAATGTTGTACTCAAGTAGGAGTGAATCCACCTGTTGTTGTAATAATTTAGTCCTTGATCTTGTCATAGGACCAATCCTCACTTCATCATTCTTTGTAGGAATATTATGTGAAATAGTAGGTGAAACACTAGGGATGTCCTCATCATTTTTGTGTTTCTTTTCTCCTTTTGTGTCTTCTAGATTTTGAGTTAGGGTTAGGGTTCTAGTTGTTCTTCGTGTTTTTCTTCTAGTTCCACCGAAAATCCCACCAAAACGCTTCTAGTTGCCCTCGGATCCGCTGCCAGCCAACCCTGCTATTCCAATCATTGAGCTTGGCTTGTTGTTGTCCTTTTCGCGCACAGCTGTCGAAACGCGTTTTTGGCTTGCCAGAACCGCGTCGCAACAACAGAACAACTACCGGCAAACGCGCCCACCGCACCGGCCAACGCGCAGTTCGCGTTTCGGTTTCCTTCCACGCGCTCCAACAGAACCGCTACCTGCGCTCCACCCGATACTGCTAAAAGAGTCCACGCGCGCTTTCTGTCCCTCGGTACAAAGCGCACACGGGCTTTGCACAAACACCGCGCAAACCGCGGCGTATCCTAGCTGCTAACCGACAAACGCGCGCCTCGCGTTTTCGTTGTTTTCCACCGACACCCTTCCGCCCAGTCCTTTGTTTCCGTCAGAATCCGAGCCGCTACTCGCGCGCGCATATTCCTGGCCCCGATCCACGCGCCCACCTCCAGCCAGCATCGGATTCCGTGCGGATCTCTGCCTGCGCCAAACGCGGCGCAAACCGCCAAAAAGAGCAGCGCGCCGTCGCTGGATGCGTTTTCCACCAGTTCTCTACCAAAAATAAAACGCGCGTTGGCTCCTTGTCGGTTTTCGTTTTGTCGCTGCTCCACGCGTTTCTTTACTGTTCCCTGTCGGAACCACATAGTACCAGCCAAACCCACACGTCTTTCCAAGGTCCTCCTGGGTCCAGTGAACCACACGTTTTCTTATCCAGCGAACAACACCTGCCACGCGCGCAGTTTGCCGTGGTTTCGGTCAGAACCAGCAGAAAACACCTGGGCACGCGTGTTATTTTTCCGTGGTTCCGTCCCGTGTGCAGCTACCAGCGCACATCCCCGCGTTTTCGACTAGTATTTCTCTACTGTGTGCTGCTATACTTTGTTATTCCATGTTTTATCTCTAGGAATTTTGTGCTGATCATTGTGAACCTTAGACACAGCCATTCTACTGCAAAATTTAGGTACCATAACCCATAAGACTAGCTATCTTTTGCTCGTTTTCAGGCTGCTCTTTATCTCATATTTGTGTCACATTGTTCATAGCATTGTTCTCACTTGATAGTATTGCTCCTAGTGTTGTTATTTGGCCAGTAAAAAAAAGTATAAAAAAAGAGAAAAAGAGAAAAAGAGAGAAACAGAATTGAGAAAAAGCAAAAAGGCCTTTGAGATACATTGATATATTTGTGGAGCTATTTTTCATCATTGCTATATTGACACACCATTGAGCAATCTTGTGCCCGAATATTATTTGAGCTTGGCTAGTGTCTTTCCAGTGCATTGCAAAATTTCCTCCATATATTTGCATTGCCACATTTGTCTCCATACTTGGTGTGTGTTTCCTGTGCTTTTTATATCACATTGGACAGCAAATAGGATTGTTATTTTGGTGTTGTTAGGTATCCATACCAAGCCCCACCATATACCTTGTTTGTCTTGTGATTGTTAACACCCTGTGTATTCTCTTCTTCACATCAAAGCATATTAGTTGCCACTACTTGTTGGTAAGTATTTCTATTCACTTTGGAACGGTAAGATAATCTATTGTCTTGCTAGATTTTTGAGTGAGTTGTGAGAGAACACCACATCCCATTGTTATTTTGTTACTAACAAGTTAATCAATGAAGTTTAGTGGTTCTTCTATGTGCAGTGATGCTTTCTGGGAGGGGAATTCTAGTGGAATACTTGCACCAAATTTGTTCCACTTCAGAGGAGACATCAATGGTAGTACTGTTTCTATTACTCTTGATAAGGGTACACGGTGGTTTAATTTTGTTAGTATTGAGGTTGTTGAAGCATTACAGTTGACATCTTATGCACCTCGTCATTCATTTATGCTAAAAACTAATGATGCTACACTTCACATTACTCATGCTACAATGATTCAGTTAACTATTTATGATCATACAGTAGAAGTTTGGTGTCATGTGCTTCCTAGAGCATTTACTTGCTGTCACATTTTGTTGAGTGATTTTTGGTGCAATCTCTATAAGGTTAATTTTGATAGCCATTATCCTGATATACAATTCGTTTGGAATAATAAGAGAGATTGGATAATACATGAAAGTCCTGCAACATTTAAAAGAATTAGACATCAACCATTGGTTATGAGATTTGTAGAGGTTAAGAAGACCTATGAGGCTGATTCTACTAATGTAACTATGTCTACTCCTAGTGTTGTGTCTTGTGATGTGCAGGTTGCTTTTGAAGAAAGGGAGCCTATAGTACAACCTGCACCACCACAACCACCACCACCACCACAACCAATGGAGGAGCATGCCATTGTGCCTAGTTTTGTTTCTTGTGATATGCAGGTTACTTTTGAAGAAAGGGAGCCACAACAAGTAGAACCTGCATCACCACTTGAGATAGTTGAATTGGTACCTAATTATTCTGAGGAGGATGCTATTGATAAAGGTGCTGATTTCGTATTACCCCTCTCAAGTATTGATTTATGTGAACCCACTAAATTGCTAGTTGATTTTTGTGAGTTAACAAGCATAGATAGTCCAACTACATGTGATAATGTGCTAATTCCGAAATTTAATCATGTGGTTTTGATTTCACATAAAGAAGTACTTGCTAAAATACCACCTAATAATATTGTGGATTACATCATGTTACATGAATCAATTAGTGTGCAAAGTGCTATGAAAAAGGTTGCTAAAATTTCATATGTCAATTCTAGCAATTATGTGTCTTCTTTCACTTTTAACTTGATTGGTGACTATAACATGAGTGAAATTTTTATGGTGGATCATATATGCATAACTTGTGATAAAATGGCTGATTTGAACATTGTTTTACCTTGGGTAACTAAGCTACAACTTCCTACATGTGAGCATGATTTTACACATATGTTTGGTTTGCCACAATACTTGTCACATACATGTGCTAATAAATTGTTCTTCACTTATATTTGCAAATTGAGTTGCAATTTTCATGATGAAAATAATAAGCATGTTCCCACCTTTGAGTGTAGTAATAAACATAAATTTGATCATAGATCTTCTTTGAGAACATTTGAATTGATACTAAACAATATAAATATATACACATATGATTCTCATTTTGATCATGATTTATTGAGCTTCACTTATATTTGCAATTGTGATTGCTATTTTATGGAGTGCTATGACAATTATGTGATGTTTTTAAGCAAAATTCGTGGTCACATGTCTTGGGCACAATTTTATGATATGATAACAACTAATGCACCTCATTATAGATATTTGTATTGTGCATACACGTTGTTCTTTTTGTTTCTTCCACTTTGAGCTTACTACAAGCCGAGGACGGCTTGTCTTGAAGAAAGGGAGGATGATATGGACATAATAGAGGTCCATGAGGTTTTTTCATGCTTGAGTTGGAAGGAAATATTGAGTCTCACTGATGTTTATTATAAGGTGAATTCTTTCCTAGTAATAAATAATGTTTGTGTTTGTGAGAATGTTATACTACCTAAGCCTATGATATGTATGATTAGGTTTATTGATAACACAAACATGGATGGAGAAGAGGAAGCAAGGAGTAAAAGAAGGAGGCATGGAAAACAACTACAAGGAAATGATGTTTCAGTTCGGACTGCCAGGAGTCCCGAATTTGAAATAGTCATGGATTCTTCATACGGGCTCCAAATACAGCAAACGAGCACAATACGGATAGGGAATTTGATGGGCTTTCCAATGGATCCGGCCCCATCAAGACATTCGACTCGTGCAAGCCGTGGTGACCGAAACAAGCCACGAATAGTTTTCTGCCAGTTTCCAAATAGAGTCCAGTTGGCTGCACCCGTGTTGGGTCAGTTTGTATCCGAGTTGGTTGAGTCCAAACAAGTAGGAATAGGTCAATTTCGTGGGGAATCAGCTCCTCCCTCATATATAGCTACCACCTGCGTGTGGAATAGATTAGACTACGTTAAATCCAAAAACCCTAGATCTCTAGATTGAAACTGCTTGTAAGCCTTTCATCTGGAAGTTCATCTGCAAACTTTACGTGATACCTGCTATTGCACTGGGAATAAGACGGTACAGTACCACTTGTAGTCGTTGGATTACTTGTGCAAGAGTGTGGAGTTGAGAATATCCTTGGGGTTGCTATCTTTTGCATTGGCATCAGGGATCAGCCGGGAGAGTTCTTAGTGGCGCACTAGTTATCATACTAGAGTTGTCTGTGAGTTCACTGAGAAGATTGGGCCACCCCTTATCATCTGATGATATGGACATAATAGAGGTCCATGAGGTTTTTTCATGCTTGAGTTGGAAGGAAATATTGAGTCTCACTGATGTTTATTATAAGGTGAATTCTTTCCTAGTAATAAATAATGTTTGTGTTTGTGAGAATGTTATACTACCTAAGCCTATGATATGTATGATTAGGTTTATTGATAACACAAACATGGATGGAGAAGAGGAAGCAAGGAGTAAAAGAAGGAGGCATGGAAAACAACTACAAGAAAATGATGTTTCAGTTCGGACTGCCAGGAGTCCCGAATTTGAAATAGTCATGGATTCCTCATACAGGCTCCAAATACAGCAAACGAGCACAATACGGATAGGGAATTTGATGGGCTTTCCAATGGATCCGGCCCCATCAAGAAATTCGACTCGTGCAAGCAGTGGTGACTGAAACAAGCCACGAATAGTTTTCTGCCAGTTTCCAAATAGAGTCCAATTGGCTGCACCCGTGTTGGGTCAGTTTGTATCCGAGTTGGTTGAGTCCAAACAAGTAAGAATAGGTCGATTTCATGGGGAATCACCCCCTCCCTCATATATAGCTACCACCTGCGTGTCGAATAGATTAGACTACGTTAAATCCAAAAACCCTAGACCTCTAGACTGAAACTGCTTGTAAGTCTTTCATCTGGAAGTTCATCTGCAAACTTTATGTGATACCTGCTGTTGCACTGGGAATAAGACGGTACAGTATCACTTGTAGTCGGTGGATTACTTGTGCAAGAGTGTGGAGTTGAGAATATCCTTTGGGTTGCTATCTTTTGCATTGGCATCAGGGATCAGCCGGGAGAGTTCTTAGTGGCGCACTAGTTATCATACTGGAGTTGTCTGTGAGTTCACTGAGAAGATTGGGCAGACAACTCCAGTATGATAACTAGTGCGCCACTAAGAACTCTCCCGGCTGATCCCTGATGCCAATGCAAAAGATAGCGACCCCAAGGATATTCTCAACTCCACACTCTTGCACAAGTAATCCACCGACTACAAGTGGTACTGTACCGTCTTATTCCCAGTGGAACAGCATGTATCACGTAAAGTTTGCAGATGAACTTCCAGATGAAAGGCTTACAAGCAGTTTCAATCTAGAGGTTTAGGGTTTTTGGATTTAACGTAGTCTAATCTATTCCACACGCAGGTGGTAGCTATATATGAGGGAGGGGGTGATTCCCCACGAAATTGTTTGGACTCAACCAACTCGGATACAAACTGACCCAACACGGGTGCAGCCAATTGGACTCTATTTGGAAACTGGCAGAAAACTATTCGTGGCTTGTTTCGGTCACCACGGCTTGCACGAGTCGTATTTCTTGATGGGGCCGGATCCATTGGAAAGCCCATCAAATTCCCTATTCGTATTGTGCTCGTTTGCTGTATTTGAAGCCCGTATGAAGAATCCATGACTATTTCAAATTCGGGACTCCTGGCAGTCCGAACTGAAACATCATTTACTTGTAATTGTTTTCCATGCTTCCTTCTTTTACTCCTTGCTTCCTCTTCTCCATCCATGTTTGTGTTATCAATAAACCCAATCATACATATCATAGGCTTAGATAGTATAACATTCTCACAAACACAAACATTATTTATTAATAGGAAATAATTCACCTTATAATAAACATCAGTGAGACTCAATATTTTCTTCCAACTCAAGCATGAAAAAACCTCATGGACCTCTATTATGTCCATATCACATCTGGAAAGACTTCGAGTGAGTGCTCGGCAAACTCCCTGGGTATTCCTGGCATATCTGATGGCTGCCAAGCGAAAATTTCCCAGTACTCACGGAGGAGTTCGACGAGCGCGCTTTCCTATGCTTGCGGAAGGGTGGTGGAAACCAGCGCTGTCTTCGCAGGATCTGTCGGGTGCACTTGATGCTTTCGAGTGTCGCTGTTAGCGCTGAACTCCAGTTCAGGCGCGTTTTTCTTCGTGAGGGGCATCACGGAGTGATCCGTGGTTTTTGCCAGCTCTTGAAGTTCTTCTTGCATCCCGAAAGATTTTGCTATCTCATTAAATTCAATGTCGCATTTATTAGATTTATGAAAATCTCCGTCGATGGTGATTACGCCATGTTCTCCAGGTAATTTGAGCTTCAGGTAGGCGTAATGCGGTACTGCCATGAATCTGGCGAACGCTGTTCGACCAAGAATGGCGTGGTACTGCGAAGGTCAGTCGACAACTTCGAAGTCGAGGAATTCTCTTCTGTAGTTGCTCTTAGTGCCCAGCACGACTTCTAGGTTAATTGTTCCGAGTGGACGGATTGCTTTTCCTGGAACTATCCCGTGGAAGGATGTTTCTGATTCCTGGAGGCCGTCCAAGTTCCTGTTCATCCGACGGAGTGTATCCGCGTAGATAATGTTGATGCCACTGCCACCATCCATGAATACGGGGGCCAAATCGTAATTGCCAATTTGTGTTTGGATGACAAGGGCGGCGTGTCCTGCTCGATAGACTCGTGGCGGGTGGTCCTTCATCGAGAATGTTATTGGCTGGTCCGCCATCTTCAAGTATTCTGTTTTTGTTGGCGGTGTCTGCACGGCCATGCACAATTGCCTCGTGTTAGTCTTTTGAGCTCTGCGGGATGGACATACCTTCTGGATCATCGCGAGTTGTCCTGCTGGATTCGGGTACGCGTTGGCCCCGGAGTTTTGAGCTGGCAGTGCGGGTAGCGCGGCTAATGCCATGTTTGGATTTGCTGGTGGGGGTGGGGGTTGTGGCGGCTGGAACCCTTGGTGTCCTCCTCCTGGAAGCGGTGGGTAATTTTGCGCGTGTGCAGCTCTTTTCCTTGCGAGTGCTTCTGTGATATCGATAAACTTTCGGCAATCCTTAAGAAGGTGCGTTGCCTTAGTTTTGCCCGTGCGTTTATCTGTAAATAGATGTAGCGAGCAGTATCCATCGAGGTCTTCGTCAGGTGATTTTTCTTCAGGTTTTGGTTTCCACTCGCGATTCCCACGGCGACCGGAGTCGCGGCCTCGCGTGAATTCCGCTGCGACCAACTCCTCTCTGTCCTCGTGATCGTAGTATTTTCTCCTCTTCCGTCGACTATGACGATCTTCATCATGTGCAGGTGATGATGCCCTCTCATTGCGCACCGCATCTTCTCCGTTAGCCCATTTTTCGGCTATGTTCATCAGCTCCCCAATTGTCTTGGGTGCGGCTCTGCCCAGTTCTTCTCTGAAAGCCATTCTTCGGGCGCCCTTTGCGAAGGCTTCAATCGCTACTTCTTCTGAAATGGTTCCTGCAGTATTCCTAAGCGTAGTCCATCGCTGGATGTACTCGCGGGTGGACTCGCCACTTTTCTGCTTGCATGCTCGCAGCTCTTCAATGGTCGCTGGCCTCTTGTAAGTCGACTGAAATTTTTTGCAGAAATCACGGTGCAAATCATCCCACGATGCGTAGCAAGATTTTGGTCGCCTCTCCAGCCAACTGCGAGCCGCACCGGCGAGATGCAAATTGAGGTATTGCATAGCCG
Organism: Alopecurus myosuroides; assembly: GCA_028641055.1. Lineage (NCBI taxonomy): Eukaryota > Viridiplantae > Streptophyta > Magnoliopsida > Poales > Poaceae > Alopecurus > Alopecurus myosuroides. The sequence continues at coordinate 152,936 of JAPCYS010003767.1, forward strand.
TGTTTTTATTCCCACGTTGGCATTTTACTGCCGTGAGGTAATCGCTTAGCCATTGAGAGGGCTCGAGTGAGCCGTCGTACTTCGTTACTTCCGTGCTAAGTTTGAATCTTTTGGGTAGGGGCGCCTCGCGGATACTGCGGGCAAAGCAGAGAGCACCGCAGGTTTCGTCATCCGAGGAGCCAGACGAGGAGCGCTCGCGATATCGCGAAGCCCTCGCCTTATCCACCCTTTTTTGCGCGAGATCTGATCGCGCGTCGTACTCTGGCCGGTCGCGGTCAGTATCCTTCCTTGGCTCCTTGCTTCGCCTTCACGAGCGGCTGCTATGATGCCGCGAGCTCTTGTCTCTCGGACTGCCATCGCTGCTACTTCGACTGTCATCACAGCGCCGTGCTTCTTTTCCTCGACCACGACGAGGTGACCTGTCCCTTCTTGGCGAAGGACTCTTGCGTTTACGGGATGCTTCCCTATCCTTGTCTTTTTCCTTCTCCTGTTCCTTCTCCAGCTGCTCTGCGGCCTTCTTTCGATCATAAGCGGCGAGCCTTGCGGCCACCAGCCCTAATTCCTTGCGCACTTGTTTATACTGTTCCGCCCGAGGATCACTTTCCGTCGGTTGGTTCATCTGCATGTAATTTGCTGCGGCTAGAACCGCGGCAGCAGGAGTTTGCGGGTAGACATTGCCATCGTCGTCGACTCGCATGAGAGAAGGGGTGACTGATCTGCTGGTTCCGGCTAAGGACTCATTGTTCCTGGATGTGGACGCGTGTCCGTTTCTCGCGGGTCGGGTTCCAACCGAAGGTGTTATGGATAGCCCGGCTCGCCTTTGGCTCGACTCATCCGCCGCTCTTCTTCGGCGGGCCAGATCTATCCGAGCGTCCTTGATGGTCGTGGCTGCTCTCACTAGGTGATAGTGGTAGGCAACCATGTCTTCGTGTGAGGCCCCAGATGCGGGTGGCTTGCTCGTTCACATAGCTTCTTTTGCTCGGTTCCAGGATTCCCGTGAGACGTCGATTATGTTGCGCTGTGTTCTGTTTCCGAGCCTTGTTCCGATCCTGCCATGCAGACTTGAGCCAGTCGAGGCTCGTGTGTCCTAGGCGTAGGTCGAGAGTTTCTTCGAATTCTTGATGGTTCCTCTGTCGAGAGGGTATGGTAGTCGTTGGCGTTGAAGCGGATGGGCTCGTCGCTTTTCTCCAGATGACGGCGTGAGTCGGCAGCTCCAGATTCGGTTTCAGATTCATCCGAGAAGTGGAGGATTCCGTCCCGGTTACTCACGAATTTTAGGCTCCCGAACGTCAAGGTGACGCTTTTCTCCAGATCCTCGAATACCGGGCGCGATTCCGGCGAGTGAGGTGTGACCACGACAGATCCGATCCGTATAGGATTGTTCGGAGCCGTAGTCGATGGTTTCCAACGAGAGTGTGTTGTCGATGAAGCCGAAGATGCCGGTGATCCAGCGCCCGTCGTCCCCACGGTCGGCGCCAATTGTCGAATCTCTGACTCTACAAATCCCTTAGGTGACCCTATCGGGTTTCGACTAGGAGAAGTCATGAGCGCTGGTGGAATCGTCGGCTAGACAAGGGGCGAGATTTACCCAGGTTCGGGGCCCTCGTAGAGGTAAAACCCTTACTCCTGCCTCTTGTCGATCTGTATTGACGGAAAGATCGGTTACAATGGTGATGCTCGTATCGAGAGTAAGATCTCGAGTTCAAGGCTTTGATGGTGTTGTATTGCTTGGTCCTCTCCCGGGGGGCTCTCCTGGCCTTATATAGGTGGCCAGGTCTTGAATCCTACCCGGAGAGGACTCGAACCCTAACTAGGTCGGTTACATGTTTCCTATCTTAACCCGCAAGTTAGTGCAGGTGGGCTTCACGTGGGTCTTCTAGAGTATTCCAAGGGCTCCTCTTCTTGGGCCTTCAACCCTGGGCCTGAGAGGGGGTGTCCTTATTCGCAGGGTCCAGGATCCATATATTCGTCAGCTGCCCTCGGTAGGAATCCGTGTAGGACTAGGTTCGACGCGGCAGAGAAAACGAGTAAAATCTGTGCCGGGAAGAAACATTGCAAAATAAACTAGAGAAAAACTATTTCAGTCGAACCTGAAAACTAAAAGTGAAAAAATGAAAATGTTCACGAACGATTTGGGGGATTTTGAGCGTCAGAAACTGCCGTAAACATACGAAGTTAGTTCAGGCTGGATGCACTTTTTACTCTCGAGCGTTTTGAGTACTCGTGCGACGAAAATGGAGTTCCTGTGCAAAAGTTATGGCCGATCAAAGTTGCCTTACCAAAACCGGACCAAAAACTACGGAAATTGACTAGAACCCGTGCTATCCAGTGGCAGGAAAACGGACAAAAATTGTGCCATCGCGGTAGAAAACATCGTGTCTATGTGTCCTAGCGGCAAAACATGACTACGGCAGAGAAATAGCCTGTTTTTTGCCGGGCAGAAGTGGCGCGGACGTTGCTTTGTAGCGAGCTCGTGGATGCGGCAGCGAAACTGATCAAAATCGATGCCCTCGGTAGGAATCCGCGTAGGACTAGGTTCGGCGCGGCAGAGAAAACGAGTAAAATCTATGCCGGGAAGAAAAATTGCAAAATAAACTAGAGAAAAACTATTTCAGTCGAACCTGAAAACTAAAAGTGGAAAAATGTAAAATGTTCACGAACGATTTGGGAGATTTTCAGCGTCAAAAACTGCCGTAAACAGACGAAGTTAGTTCACGCTGGATGCACTTTTTACTCCCGATCGTTTTGAGTACTCGTGCGTAAAAAACGGAGTTCGTGTGCAAAAGTTATAGCCGATCAAAGTTGCCTTACCAAACCGGGCCAAAAACTACGGAAATTGACTAGAACTTGTGCTATCCCGCGGCAGGAAAACGGACAAAAATTGTGCCGTCGCGGTAGGAAAATATCGTGTCGATGTGTCCTGGCTGCAGAACATGACCACGATAGAGAATTAACCCGTTTATTGCCGGGCAGAAGTGGCGCGGACGTTGCTTTGTAGCGAGCTCGTGGACGCGTCAGCGAAACTGACCAAAATCGCTGCCCTCGGTAGGAATCCGTGTAGGACTAGGTTCGACGCGACAGAAAAAACGAGTAAAATATGTGCCGGGAAGAAAAATTGCAAAATAAACTAGAGAAAAACTATTTCAGTCGAACCTGAAAACTAAAAGTGGAAAAATGAAAATGTTCACGAACGGTTTGGGGGATTTTGAGCGTCAAAAACTATCGTAAACAGACGAAGTTAGTTCAGTCTGGATGCACTTTTTTACTCCCGAGCGTTTTGAGTACTCGTGCGACGAAAATGGAGTTCGTGTGCAAAGGTTATGGTCGATCAAAGTTGCCTTACCAAAACCGGACCAAAAACCACGGAAATTGACTAGAACCCGTGCTATCCCGTGGCAGGAAAAACGGACAAAAATTGTGCCATTGCGGTAGAAAACATCGTGTCTATGTGTCCTAGCGGCAAAACATGACTACGACAGAGAATTAGCCCGTTTTTTGCCAGGAAGAAGTGGCGCGCGCATTGCTTTGTAGCGACCTCGTGGACGCGGCAGCGAAACTGACCAAAATCGCTGCCCTTGGTAGGAATCCGTGTAGATCTAGGTTCGTCGCGGCAGATGCCGGGAAGAAAAATTGCAAAAGAAACTAGAGAAAAACTATTTGAATCGAACCTGAAAACTAAAAGTGGAAAAATGTAAATGTTCCCGAACAAATTTAGGGATTTTGAGCATCAAAAACTGCCGTAAACAGAGAAGTGAGTTCAGGTTGGATGCACTTTTTTACTCCCGAGCGTTTTGAGTACCTGTGCATCGAAAATGGAGTTCGTGTGCAAAAGTTATGGACGATCAAACTTGCCTTACCAAAAGCGGGCAAAAAAGTACGGAAATTTACTAGAACCCGTGCTATCCCGCGGCAGGAAAACGGACAAAAATTGTGCCGTCGCGGTAGGAAAATATCGTGTCTGATGAGGACATCCCTAACACATTTGTTATTCCTCCTATTGATGATAATGTTGCTGTTCATGAGAAGCATGATGAAGTTAGAATTGGTCCAATGACAAGATCAAGAACTAAACTATTAGAACAGCAGGTGAACTCACTCCTTTTAAATTATGATGTTTGTTCTCATGAGAATTTTATACTACCTAAATCCCTACACTCATGTATGATTCAGGTTATTGATAACACAAACATCATGGGAGGCCAGGAGCATGGAATCATGGAGCAAGGCATTGGAGAATTCATGGGAGAAGATGATCATGCAAGTTCCAAGGAGAAGGAGGAGGCAGAATAATTGTTTTGTGTTCTCTCCAAACATAAGAGGCTGTCTATGGTTGGGAGAGAAGCCCATGCGCCCCAGGATGGTTCCCTCCAAACATAAGAGGCTGTCTATGGTTAGGAGAGAGTCCCACCCTAGTCTAATAAGGCCCTGTGTGGCTGGTTTGGCCGCACCCCCTTGTGGGTCGGTTTGTACCCCTTAAGTCTGAGTCCAAACTTGTTTGGTTCGAGTCCTAGTTGGTTTAGGTCAGGTGCTTGCGCATCCAAGGTGTGGCCGCACCCCCTAGCCCTCATATATACCTCTTCACCTGCGTGTGAGAGGTTAGACTACCTTTATTCATAAACCCTAGACTCCATTGTTGATTGCTTGAAGCATTCATCAGGAATTGATATTGCAAGTTTTGCGTGTTATCTGCTATTCCACTGGGAATTAGTTGATACAGGACCACTAGTAGTCAGTGGCTGCTCGTGCAAGTGTGTGGATTTACGAATATCCAAGGGATTGGTTGCTGCTGCAATTGGCATCAGGAATTAGCCGGAGAGTTCGTGGAGAGACACAAGTTATCAGATCCTTGTTATCGTGTGAGTTCATCGAGAAGATCGGGCAACCCCTTATCTTGGTATCAGATTTACAGGTTAACTCGGTGAGCTATCGTGATCTTGTAGATTGGTTTGTTTTCATTACCTATCCACCGAAAATCAGCCACAAAAAACAGGAGTAGTGCTTTCCTAGCCATAGATCATCACCAATTCCATACCCTAGTTGCTGTTTTTGTGTTTGATCTTTGCGTTTCTTTTCCCTTTTTGTGTCTTGTTCTAGTCGGTCTAGGTTTAGGGTTTGTGTTCTTCGTGTTCTTCCTTGTGAGTCCACCGAAATTTCCCTCTGTCCCCAATCCGTGTGGTGGTTTTCATCCAAATCGAGTTGGATTCGAAGTTGTGCCGCGGCAGAAAACAGCTCGATTCCCTGCCGCCGCTCCCTCCCTACCGCACTCGGATTCGGCCCTGCATCGCGCTTACAAAACCGCCCCCGCGCCCTGTATCACGCTTACCAGCCCGCGCGCTGCGCGCTGCCGCGGCAGCAAATCGGCGCGTTTCGCTGCCGCGAGCCCCTGCCGCCCGCGCAAAACCACACCCGCTCTCTGCCTTTGTGCGCGCGCGCGACCTGCTGCCGTACGGCAGCGTTTTTGGTCGTTTTGGTGCCGCGGCAGGCTGCCGTGAGCGAATTTCTTCGCTTTTCTCTGCCGTGAGTCCTACCCCCTCTAGTTTCCTTTTTCCTTTTAGTTTTCGGCTACATTTTCTTTAGGGTTTCGTTTCTTATCTTTGTGAACCATAGCTACAGCCTATCTAAAGCAATTATTAGGTATCTTTCCCACAAAGAATAGCTACTTATTTGCTCATTCCAGGCTACTCATCATCACATACTTTGTGTCACATTGATAATTGTGTGCTTATTTTTGCTCCTAGTTATTTTTGGCCAGTTATAAAAGTACAAAAAAAAAAAAACAGAATTGTGAAAAGAGAAAAAGGCCTAGTGATCTATTGCTATATTGTTCTTGGAGCTGTTTCACACTACTATATTGACACTTTTCCATTGAGCAATCTTGTGCCTGTGATAAATTGGAGCATAGCTATTGTCTTTCCAGAGCATTGCAATATTTCAATCCATATAATTGCATTGCCACATTTGTCTCCACTTTGGTGTGTGTTTCCTAGGTGCTATTTTTCAGTCATCACAAACAGCAAATAGGACTTGTTATTGGTGTTGTTAGGTATCCATACCAAGCCCCACTATATATCCTGCTTTGCCTTGTGTTAGCTAAAATCCCTGGGTATTCTTTTATTCACACCAAGCCATAGTACTACTGTTTGCTTGTGGTAAGTATTGCTATTCACTTTGGAACAGTAAGTTAACCTCATTACTTTGCTGTTTTGAGTGAGTTGTGAGAGAACACCACATACTATATTTTTGTTTTCACTAACACATTAATCCATGGACAATTCCTCTTTGGCTAGTAATGTGCAGGTGGACAAGAATGCTGGGAAACCTACTGAGGCTGCTGCTAAGAAGACTATGGATGATCCTCTTACTTGGGGAGATCTCTCCAAATTTAGAGATATGATCAGCTCAAGAATTGATACAAAACTTGATGAATATGATGAAGTGGTAGCCACCCGAATGGATAAAAAGCTTGATGCCTATGATGAGAATTTGAGGAGGGATTTACAGCAAATGGATATTAAAATTGAGAAAGCTGCTTCTCAAGAATCTGTTGATATTATGCAAGAATCTCTCACCAATTTGACTAGGCAAATCACACAATTGACTACTCAATTAGAGCACAGAGATCATGATGATTGGGAACCAGGCCGAGTGCAAGCTTATCATGGCCGTGGTGATTTTCATGCTAGAAGAGTACAAGCTCCAAATAATAATAGAGAAGATGATGGGTTGGGCAAGCCCAAATTTTCTATTCCTCCTTTCTCTTTTGATCATGATGATGTTGAGGAATATTTGATGTGGGAGCTGAAAATTGAGAAGCTCTGGAGATTGCATGAGTACACTGAGGATAGGAAGATTAAATTGGCTTCTTCTAGTTTTGATGGTTATGCTCTATTGTGGTGGGATAATATTACCAAACTGAGGGCAGAAAATGGTGATCCTGAAGTGATTACTTGGGCTACTATGAAGCAACTCATGAGGAACAGATTTGTGCCCAAGAATTATGTGAGAACATTATATGATAAATTGCAGCAATTGAAGCAAGGTACATTATCTGTTGATGCTTATTATAGAGAGATGGAGTTGATTCTTCAAAGGGCTAAAGTGAGAGAAGAACCAGAACATACTATGCAACGTTTTCTCTCAGGTTTGCAATTTAAAATCAGAAGCATTGTGAGGCACCTCCAATATAATGATATGAATGAATTGCTTGATCATGCTAAGGAGGCAGAATCACAGTTAGCTGAAGAGGCAAAATTGAGTGCCAGAAGGCTGTTTTCCCCTCGAAATAGTAATTTTTCTTCTCCATCATCACAGCCAGCACCTAGCCGTGGGGTTTCTACACCAAGGCCGAGAGCACACCCTCCACCTCTAGGAGGCAAGTGCAACCAGCAGCAAGTACTAGTGGATCCACTTCTTCCACAGCTAGAAATAGAGATATGTCTTGTCATACTTGTGGTGGAAAAGGCCACTTTAAGAGGGAATGCCCAAATAAAAAGATCATGGTTATTAATGCAGAAAATGAGTATGAAACTGGAGATGATGCTGATCCTGATGAGGAGGATGATTGTGATGAGCAAGGAGGTCCATTGGATGCTTATGCTACACATTACCCAACTATTGTTTGCTCCCAAAAAGCTGCTGCTTTGAGTGTTATTCCTTCTCCAGAAAATCAGAGGTGCAACCTTTTCCAAACCAAGGCAATTGTAGGTCCTAAAATGGCTTGCAAAGTTATTATTGATGGAGGGAGTTGCAGAAATCTTGCTAGTAAAGACCTATGTGCAAAGCTGAAATTGAAATATATTCCACACCCTCATCCTTATTATATACAGTGGCTGAGTGATAAAGGAGAGATGAAGGTGAGCTACATGGTGAGAGTTGAGTTTCAGATTGGGCCTTATACTGACACCATTGAATGTGATGTTGTGCCTATGTCTGTTTGTCACATGTTGCTTGGAAGACCATGGCAGTTTGACAGGATGTTACACATAATGGGAGAGCAAACACCTACCAGTTGAATTGGCATGGAAAGGATATTATTTTGAGACCTATGACACCACAGCAAATTGTAAATGAGTCTCGTCAAAAAACTGAAGTGAATTTAGAAACTGAGAGTGAGAGAGAAAAACAAGAGAGTACTCCTTCCATGAGTGAAAAAAATAAGATGAGTGGTACAAATAAAAGTGAGGGAGTGAACCTATTATGTATGCTAGCCACCAAAGAGGATTTGAGAGAGTTTGGAGAGGACCCTACTATGCTTCCTATAGTGCTCATGCACAAGGGAGAAATTTTGGTTTCTTCTGACATGACCCCTATTCCTCTTGGTGTTTCTCATGTGTTGCAGGATTTTGATGATGTTTTTCCAGAAGAGGTACCAGCAGGGCTGCCACCATTGCGTGGCATTGAGCATCAGATTGATTTAATCCCTGGAGCAACATTGCCAAACCGAGCCCCTTACAGGACTAATCCCCAAGAAACCAAGGAAATTCAGAAACAAGTGCAGGAGCTACTCGACAAAGGTTATATTCGTATTAGCTTATCTCCATGTGCTGTTCCTGTTATTTTAGTGCCTAAGAAAGATGGTACTTGGCGCATGTGTTGATTGTAGAGCCATTAACAACATCACTATTCGTTATCGTCATCCTATACCTCGTTTGGAGGACATGTTAGATGAATTAAGTGGTGCTGCTGTGTTCTCTAAAATTGATTTGCGTAGTGGTTACCATCAAATTAGAATGAAAGAAGGGGATGAATGGAAAACTGCTTTCAAAACAAAATTTGGTTTATATGAATGGTTAGTGATGCCTTTTGGTTTAACTAATGCACCTAGTACTTTCATGAGACTTATGAACCATGTTTTGAGAGAGTTCATTGGAAAATTTGTGGTAGTTTATTTTGATGATATTCTCATATATAGCCACAATGAAACTGAGCATGTTGATCACATTAGACAAGTCTTGCATGTTTTAAGAGCAAATCAATTATATGGTAATCTTGCTAAATGTTCTTTTTGCAAAGACAAGGTCATTTTTCTGGGATATGTCGTATCTAAACATGGTATTGAAGTTGATGAATCTAAAATTGAAGCTATTAAGAATTGGCCTATTCCAACTAATGTTAGTCAAGTGAGAAGTTTTAATGGATTGGCTGGTTTCTATAGAAGATTTGTCAAGGATTTTAGTACCCTTGCTGCACCTTTGAATGATTTAACTAAGAAGGGTGTTGATTTTACATGGGGGGTTGAACAAGATATTGCTTTTGATGAGATTAAGCACAAATTGATTTCGGCCCCATTGTTAATATTGCCTAATTTCAACAAACAATTCGAAATTGAGTGTGATGCAAGTGGTATTGGTGGTGTGCTTATGCAAGAAAATAAACCTGTTGCTTATTTTTCTGAGAAATTGCATGGGTGCCCAATTGAACTATTCTGTTTATGATAAAGAATTGTATGCACTTGTTAGAGTTCTTGAGGTTTGGAAACATTATTTGTGGCCAAAAGAATTTATCATACATTCTGATCATGAAGCTTTGAGATTTTTAAAGAGCCAATCTAGCCTTAATAAAAGACATGCTAAATGGGTTGAGTTCATTGAGTCATTCCCATACATAATTAAATATAAGAAAGGCAAAGATAATGTAGTTGCTGATGCTCTCTCTAGGAAAAGTATGCTATTAACTCAATTGGATGTGAAAGTTCCTGGTTTGGAGAGTGTGAAAGATTTGTATGCTCAAGATAATGATTTTAAACATGCCTATGCACATTGTACTACTGTGAAAGCATGGGATAAATTTCATTTGCATGATGGATATTGTTTAGAGCTAACAAATTATGTGTGCCCGAGTCGTCCTTGCGTTTGTTATTGTTGCAGGAATCACACAGTGGTGGTTTAATGGGACACTTTGGGAGGGAGAAAACATTGATGATGTTGGCTGATCACTTCTATTGGCCACGTATGAGAAGAGATGTTGAGAGGTTTGTGAGACGTTGCATCACTTGCAACAAGGCTAAGTCAAAACTGAAACCTCATGGTTTATATACTCCTCTTCCTGCACCTACTACACCTTGGCAAGACATTAGTATGGATTTTGTGTTAGGATTGCCTAGGACTAAAAGAGGACATGATTCAATATTTGTGGTAGTTGATAGATTCTCTAAAATGTCACATTTTATTGCATGCCACAAGAGCGACGATGCGTCGCATGTTGCTAATCTGTTTTTCAGGGACATAGTGAGATTACATGGAGTACCCAAGACTATTGTTTCTGATCGTGATGTCAAGTTCATGAGCTATTTCTGGAAGACACTTTGGGGGAAGCTGGGAACAAAGCTGTTGTTTTCCACTACTTGTCACCCCCAAACTGATGGACAAACGGAGGTGGTGAATCGCACATTATCCACATTGCTGCGAGCCATGATTAAAAAGAACCTGCGGGAGTGGGAGGAGTGTTTGCCTCATGTTGAGTTTGCTTACAACAGGGCTGTGCATTCTACCACTCAGCTATGCCCGTTTGAGGTGGTATATGGTTTCAAACCCATAACACCACTTGATTTACTGCCACTTCCTGTGGATGAGAGAATTAATATGGAGGCTTCCAAACGAGCTGATTAAGTTAAGAAGATCCATGAGAAGACCAAAGAAGCAATTGAGAAAACAGGAAGACATGTGGCTGAGAGGAGAAACAAGAAGAGGAAGGAGGTACTTTTTCAGCCGGGGGATTTGGTGTGGGTTCATTTTCGCAAGGATAGGTTTCCCCAATTGCGCAAGTCCAAGTTGATGCCCCGTGGTGCTGGCCCTTATAAAGTGCTTCACAAGATTATTGATAATGCATACACAATTGATCTTCCTGGTGATGAGTTTGGTGTGAGTCATTCGTTCAATGTTGCTGATCTTTCACCATACCATGGAGATGACCTTGATGCGTCGAGGTCGACGCCTTTTCAAGGGGGGGAGGATGATGAGGACATCCCTAACACATTTGTTATTCCTCCTATTGATGATAATGTTGCTGTTCATGAGAAGCATGATGAAGTTAGAATTGGTCCAATGACAAGATCAAGAACTAAACTATTAGAACAGCAGGTGAACTCACTCCTTTTAAATTATGATGTTTGTTCTCATGATTTTATACTACCTAAATCCCTACACTCATGTATGATTCAGGTTATTGATAACACAAACATCATGGGAGGCCAGGAGCATGGAATCATGGAGCAAGGCATTGGAGAATTCATGGGAGAAGATGATCATGCAAGTTCCAAGGAGAAGGAGGAGGCAGAATAATTGTTTTGTGTTCTCTCCAAACATAAGAGGCTGTCTATGGTTGGGAGAGAAGCCCATGCGCCCCAGGATGGTTCCCTCCAAACATAAGAGGCTGTCTATGGTTAGGAGAGAGTCCCACCCTAGTCTAATAAGGCCCTGTGTGGCTGGTTTGGCCGCACCCCCTTGTGGGTCGGTTTGTACCCCTTAAGTCTGAGTCCAAACTTGTTTGGTTCGAGTCCTAGTTGGTTTAGGTCAGGTGCTTGCGCATCCAAGGTGTGGCCGCACCCCCTATCCCTCATATATACCTCTTCACCTGCGTGTGAGAGGTTAGACTACCTTTATTCATAAACCCTAGACTCCATTGTTGATTGCTTGAAGCATTCATCAGGAATTGATATTGCAAGTTTTGCGTGTTATCTGCTATTCCACTGGGAATTAGTTGATACAGGACCACTAGTAGTCAGTGGCTGCTCGTGCAAGTGTGTGGATTTACGAATATCCAAGGGATTGGTTGCTGCTGCAATTGGCATCAAGAATTAGCCGGAGAGTTCGTGGAGAGACACAAGTTATCAGATCCTTGTTATCGTGTGAGTTCATCGAGAAGATCGGGCAACCCCTTATCAGTGTCTATGTGTCCTGGCGGCTAAACATGAACACGGTAGAGAATTAGCCCGTTTTTTGCCGGGCAGAAGTGGCGTGGACGTTGTTTTCTAGCAAGCTCGTGGACGCGGCAGCGAAACTGACGAAAATCGCTGCCCTCGGGAGGAATCCGTGTAGGACTAGGTTCGGCGCGGCAGAGAAAACGAGTTAAATCTGTGCCGGGAAGAAAAATTGCAAAATAAACTAGAGAAAAACTATTTCATTCGAACCTGAAAACTAAAAGTGGAAAATGTAAAATGTTCACGAACGATTTGGGAGATTTTGAGCGTCAAAAACTGCCGTAAACAGATGAAGTTTGTACACGCTGGATGCACTTTTTACTCCCGAGCGTTTTGTGTACTCGTGCGTCGAAAACGGAGTTCGTGTGCAAAAGTTATGGCCGATCAAAGTTGCCTTACCAAAATCGGGCCAAAAACTACGAAAATTGACTAGAACATGTGCTATTCCGCAGCCGGAAAACGGACAAAAATTATGTCGTCGCGGTAGGAAAATATCGTGTCTATGTGTCCTGGCGGCAGAACATGACCACGATAGAGAAATAGCCCATTTTTTGCCGGGCAGAAGTGGCGCGGACGTTGCTTTGTAGTGAGCTCGTGGACGCGGTAGTGAAACTGATCAAAATCAATGCCCTCAGTAGGAATCCGTGTAAGACTAGGTTCGGCGCGGCAGGGAAAACGAGTAAAATCTGTGCCGGGAAGAAAAATTCCAAAATAAACTAGAGAAAAACTATTTCAATCGAACCTGAAAACTGAAAGTGGAAAAAAAAAATGTTCCCAAACGAATTAAGGGATTTTGAGCGTCGAAAACTGCCGTAAACAGACGAAGTGAGTTCAGGCTGGATGCACATTTTACTCCCGAGCGTTTTGAGTACTCGTGCATCGATGACGGAGTTCGTGTGCAAAAATTATGGCTGATCAAAGTTGCCTTACAAAAACCGGGCCAAAAACTACGGAAATTGACTAGAACCGGTGCTATCCCGCAGCAGGAAAACGGACAAAAATTGTGCCGTCGCGGTAGGAAAATATCGTGTCCATGTGTCCTGGCGGCAGAACATGACCACGGCAGAGAATTAGCCCGTTTTTTGCCGGGCAGAAGTGGCGCGGACGTTGCTTTGTAGCGAGCTCGTGGACGCGTCAGCGAAACTGACCAAAATCGCTGCCCTCGGTAGGAATCCGTGTAGGACTAGGTTCGACGCGGCAGAGAAAACGAGTAAAATATGTGCCGTGAAGAAAAATTGCAAAATAAACTAGAGAAAAACTATTTCAGTCGAACCTGAAAACTAAAAGTGGAAAAATAAAAATATTCACGAACGATTTGGGGGATTTTGAGCGTCAAAAACTGCCGTAAACAGACGAAGTTAGTACACGCTGGATGCACTTTTTACTCCCGAGGGTTTTGTGTACTAGTGCGTCGAAAACGGAGTTCGTGTGCAAAAGTTATGGCCGATCAAAATTGCCTTACCAAAATCGGGCCAAAAACTACGAAAATTGACTAGAACATGTGCTATTCCGCAGCCGGAAAACGGACAAAAATTGTGTCGTCGCGGTAGGAAAATATCGTGTCTATGTGTCCTGGCGGCAGAACATGACCACGGTAGAGAAATAGCCCATTTTTTGCCGGGCAGAAGTGGCGCGGACGTTGCTTTGTAGTGAGCTCGTGGACGCGGTAGCGAAACTGATCAAAATCAATGCCCTCAGTAGGAATCCGTGTAAGACTAGGTTCGGCGCGGCAGGGAAAACGAGTAAAATCTGTGCCGGGAAGAAAAATTCCAAAATAAACTAGAGAAAAACTATTTCAATCGAACCTGAAAACTGAAAGTGGAAAAAATAAAATGTTCCCAAACGAATTAAGGGATTTTGAGCGTCGAAAACTGCCGTAAACAGACGAAGTGAGTTCAGGCTGGATGCACATTTTACTCCCGAGCGTTTTGAGTACTCGTGCATCAATGACGGAGTTCGTGTGCAAAAATTATGGCTGATCAAAGTTGCCTTACAAAAACCGGGCCAAAAACTACGGAAATTGACTAGAACCCGTGCTATCCCGCAGCAGGAAAACGGACAAAAATTGTGCCGTCGCGGTAGGAAAATATCGTGTCCATGTGTCCTGGCGGCAGAACATGACCACGGCAGAGAATTAGCCCGTTTTTTGCCGGGCAGAAGTGGCGCGGACGTTGATTTGTAGCGAGCTCGTGGACGCGTCAGCGAAACTGACCAAAATCGCTGCCCTCGGTAGGAATCCGTGTAGGACTAGGTTCGACGCGGCAGAGAAAACGAGTAAAATATGTGCCGTGAAGAAAAATTGCAAAATAAACTAGAGAAAAACTATTTCAGTCGAACCTGAAAACTAAAAGTGGAAAAATAAAAATATTCACGAACGATTTGGGGGATTTTGAGCATCAAAAACTGCCGTAAACAGACGAAGTTAGTTCAGGCTGGATGCACTTTTTTACTCCCGAGCGTTTTGAGTACTCGTGCGACGAAAATGGAGTTCCTGTGCAAAAGTTATGGACGATCAAAGTTGCCTTACCAAAACCGGACCAAAAACTACGGAAATTGACTAGAACCCGTGCTATCCCGTGGCACGAAAACGGACAAAAATTGTGCCATCACGGTAGAAAACATCATGTCTGATGAAGACATCCCTAGCTCTTCACCTATTGTTGAACATGAAGATCCTCCAATTAAAGCTAATGAAGTAAGGATTGTTCCAATGACAAGATCAAGAACCAAGCTCCTACAACAACAAGTGAATTCACTCCTACTTGAATATAATGTTTACATTTGTGATAGCTTTATACTACCTCAATCCTTGCATTTGTGTATTCTTAGGTTTGTTGATAACACAAGCATGAATGGAGATCATGGAGAGGAGATACACAAGGATGAGCATGGATTACAATAGGAGATGGAAGACAATCAATAACTTGATGATAACAACAAATTACAAGTGTTATGATGACAAGGGGATGGTGCCTCCACAAGGTCAAATGCACTAAGTGTGGAAAACAATGCTACCTTGTTATTTCACACTCATGGATGGACAAGGAAGGAGGAGGGCGCCCACAAGGAAACATCAATGCGCCATGACAAGTTCTAGTAGTAGTAGGATTGGTTTGTATACCAATGTGGCCGCACCCCTTTGTGTGTGGGGTCGTTTTGTATCCAATTGTGATAGGTATAGGACTCCTAGTCCAATTAGAAGTGGTGCTTGCGCAAGGGGTTCCCTTGTGGCCGCATCCCCTCTCATATATACCCCTTGGGGCGCATAGGAGAGGGCGGACTACGTTAAACCCAAAAACCCTAGACCTCTAGATTGAAACTGCTTGTAAGCCTTTCATATGGAAGTTCATCTGCAAACTTTACGTGTTATGATAAGGATGGACCTAAGGACTATGTTCTCACAAGCATGAGTGATGAGTTGATAGAAGCCAACAAGATCATGGTGAAAACAAATATTCAAGAGGTGGAAAACAAGGTCACATTGTTGAAAACAATCAAGCAAGATGGTGGAAACAATTCATAACAATTGTTATTCAATAGAAACAATTGTTATTCATCAATTTGACAAGGGGATGAGTGCCTCCACAAGGTCAAATGCACTCATTGATGGACAAGCAAGAGGAGGGCACCCACAAAGAGCATCTATGCGCCATGATGAGTCCTAATAGTAGTAGGTTTGGTTTGTATACCAATTGTGGCCGCATCTCACTTGTTTGGGTCGGTTTGTATCCCTATTGTGTGTCCTAGTTGGACTC